>JAMKCH010016843.1:0-30742 GCA_023653785.1 Ophioderma brevispina
ATCCGCGTTTAGGGTCTCAAAATAGCTGATTTAGCACAAAAAGGATGTTTTTTAATAGGAACTACCTCGCTTAGGGTACTCGTTAAAATGATCCAACTAGCGGTGATATATTCATTACTTATTGGCATAATACAGCGATTTTACAACCCATTTTTGTCGGCCGTATTTTGTACCAGTTTTACGGGTTTCGGCGCTGAGAATCGAGACGCATCTCACTGTCTGGCGTTCTATTTTATACCCGACCGTATTAACAGATGAGTTAGTGCGTCCGTCGATAACTACATCAAGCATTAAAATTGTCGCAAGATAGTGCTCGTAATTTTTTTTCACTTTTGTACTAACTCCAGAATAATTGTTATAATTGAAAGCTCGATTTGATATCAAAGATTCATCATAAAGCCATCTTTATCGCCGATATATCCCTGGACATACCCAGGCCATCGTCACTTTTCCTTTGCGGTAACCCGGCCCCGTCCGAACGTCGGCCGTGAGAAAGGCGTACTGTGTCACAACTTGAGCGGTGGTTTGGTGAGCTCGTTTCTAATTGGTTACTTTCCCAAATTCGGATTTTGTTATTGGCTATTGCGTTACTAATTAATTCAGCAGGCCATAAATAATTAGAAAATACTGATAAAAACCTAAATGTATAACACACTGATAATCAGTAGAAAAAGGATGCTCAACTATAAATCCACATTTAAAAATATCCTACTTCATTAAAGCAATGATTTCGTAATTGGCTATTTTTTTGTCAAAATTAAATTGTCACAATAATGATTTGAAAACAAAAATGATACTTTGGATGGTTCTGGATGGTTCCTGGTGTTTCGGCTTCTTTGGGTTTCAATAGTTGATGAGCATTGGGCCTGGATCAAAAATCAGCTGTTTATCAAAATGTCTCAAAATAACATTTTTAAACAAAAGTAGACACTTTGGATGGTTCCTAGAATGTTTTTGAGTGGTTTCCGGTGTTTTCGGTTCCTTTCTATTTCAGTGGTATTCAGCATTGCCCGAACCCGATTTGGCTATTTATGGTCCAAAATGGTAAATAATAATGCTAAAACAAAAGTGGAGTACCTTGAGGTTTCCCATACGATTTCTGGATGGTGCCCGGTGTTTTCGGCTCTTGTGTATCAATTGTATTGTATGAGCATTGCCTGGACCTCAATTAGCTTTTTGGTTTAAAATGGTCAAAATTATGATTTTTAAAAGAAAAGTAACACTATGGATGGTTGACAGCTGTTTTTTGGATGGTTCCCGGTGTTTTTGGCTCACGGTGTTTTCTGTGTATCGATGGTTGTTGAGCATTGCCTGGAACCCAAATCAGCTATTTAGGCCCACAATGGTCAAAGTAAGATTCCCCTGGTCCAGTTGCAATGTACAATCTTAGTGTAGGGGATATTCAAAAGCAAGTCCTCATTTAGGGTGTTTGAGCATTATCAATCCTTGTTTTGGGTATATAGGCCTATTTCATCCAAGTCCTCGCTTAGGGTATCTTTGCTTGGGTAAAATCCTTGTTTTGGGTATATATTTTCATCAGAATCCTCGTTTAGGGTATCTTTGCGTGGGGTTAAATCCTTGTTTAGGGTCGGTTTGAAAGAAGTTTGGAATCCTATGCTTAGGTCATTTTTGAAAAGTCAAATTTTCACGCGCGTGCTTTACAAACATTTACATGGTGGCCCCCCCAGGGGCCTCAACCTTTTTTTAATTTTGAAATACCACTGGCTTGGAAAATGCCAGGCCTTTATACAGCCATATCCATTTCATTAGGTGAGTGGCCTATGTTATGGATTGTTGGGTAGTAGTTTGTCAATCAAATAGATTCTAATTATGTTTTTTTTTAACCCACAGTCCATTTGCACCGAGATTACAACATTCCAAACTTACAGGAAAAACAGGTTTTTTGAAAACAATGTTGTCACTATGAGGCACATGAAGATCAACCTATGGCACAGTTAAATAGCTTTCATGACAAGTGTATTTGGAAAACACACCCTGCGTGTGTGTATAAATATATGATACTAGAATACACAAGAATCAGTTCATGTCAATTGCATGTTTACAAGTACAACCCCCTGAAAACTTGTTGCCCTGGTTGGATGGAGCATTATTGTAAGTAACTCTTAGTGTGTGCTATCTGGGGATTGTACACATAATAGTACCTCAAAACCATGGGTCAGTTCATCCATTACATGTCAATGACCTGAGAAGTTATCCCACTTGTATGGGACACAAAACATTCAAAGTCGAGGGACCGTCCTTGTTATTGTAATAACATTCTTTATTAGTTAATAAAGCAGGAGTCCGTCTTCTCTGGATAAAAGTTAAAGCCTTTAGAATGTCTCGACTGCCATGCCTCGCGACTTCTTCAAATGGATCAATCAATAGGGGGAAGTGGTTATCAATTCATCGATAAATAATTGCCTAATTGGTGGGTGCCGGTGGGATAAATAATAAACATTTTGTTTACACTACTTGAAAAAAAAAAGCGCATCAGTGAAGGCAACAAAGGGTGTTCGTACAGAATCAAGTTGAAAAAGGTTTGAAAAATAATAGGCCCATGGTGAAGGAGTTTTACAACCATTAAAACGCTTAATTGGGATAATAATGTACGGTATTAATTATTAGCATAATATAATATATAACATTAGTGTACTTGTAATTTATAGTACTACTATATACATATTGATTTGTATCATAATTTAATTATTATGAATGAAATAAATGAAATGAAAACATTACAATGGATACACTTTTTATATTTTCCCGTACTCTGAAACATCCAAAACATCGTATAGGCATGTTAAATTGTGATAGTAAAAATATAAGTAACATATTAACATATGATTAACACGGCGTGGTATTTAAAAAGAAAACAATTATTAAACTGCAGTCAACACCAAAATGAGAGTGTGTTAATTAGTACCTTAAAAGCAATAGGCCTAATTCGTGAAAAAGAAAAACATTTCAAAAGAAACATTCAAAATATTCAGATATAATGTGCCATTAATAATATCTTTAGTCTTAGTTCTTATTCTTAACAAATTACGAGTCAGACTCCGCAGAATACACGTGTATATAATTTCTGTTCACTCCCAATGAACGAAATGGTAGCTTCCTCACAATGAAAAAGCTTCTATGTAATCTTCTCAACACTCCTTTCCGGTCATTTAGCGAAAAAAATGTGAAGGTAGCACCTTCACCGGGTTAGGGTATTGCCGTCAAAGTCGTGTTAGGGTAAGGGGGTGGTTTGGACACCCAAGGATTTTAGGTGCATTTTTTGAAATTTACAGAAATTGCAATATGGAGGATAAATCCAAAAGGACAATAAAATAAAATTAAATATTCTTGTAAGCAGGAGTAGTCAACTATTATTTAGCACTTTCTTTATTTTGAGATGTTATCAGGTTATCATTGCCAGCACTTTTGTTTTTGATTGAATTTCTAAATTATCTTAGTAATATCATTTCAACATAACTTTGTAAAACATGTAGTTACAATGTATTATACTAGAAATACTAATTCAAACAACACAGTGATAGCTAGAGATCGCAATTAACATGTATATGACACGGAGCCGGCACGACAAGTGTCATGATCGCGGGCATCTTTGACCTCAGGCATATGATACGATCACAATCGATCACTCCGCAAATTCACCCATATTGAAACCAACGCGCTGTGAAGATGTCAACGACCAAGACGTCCAGAGAGGTATGGGTTCGCTTATTACCATAATAAAGAACGGCATCAATAAGACGGTCCATCGACTGTGATTGACGTTCGTGTATGGGGGCGTGTCATCCTATCAAAAGTTTTGTGTTCAAGCTGCTTAGGAAATTGGAAAGAAATTCCTAGTAGCCATATACCATGTCCGTAATCTTTAAGAAAAAATAATTGGGGGGAAACAGAGGACTTAACTGCTACCATGAGAAAACCACCCGGACTATGTGCATGACTGTGATTATTCTGTCAATCCACCCCCCCCCCCTTCCCCCCCCCCCCCTTTTGCTGCTACACATATGCTAGGGTAACTTGCAATGTGTGGCTTTCGGGTCTATTCCGATTTTAAACCATCTTTGATGGAAAAAAAGGGGGGAGGAGTATACCACAACAAAGGTATTAACATCAATAGAAATAGCTAGATATCTAGTACCCATGTTTTCATTGAAAGGGTTTTCTAGCTCTGGTTCTGGTGGGTCAGTCTTTTGGGTTGCCAGCCTGTTTACCTTTCTTGGAAAATGTGAAAATACGTAAAATTCAGTGTTTTACCGCTTTCCAGACCCCGTAGGGGGCCCAAATTTAAAATGTGGTCACATGATTTTTTAATCTGTTTTGCAGACAATATTAGGTTGATGTGATGGTACACTTCCAATTAAGAGCAAAATAGGACATCAAATTTGAAAATAAATGACTGATTGTGGCTTTAGAGCATGACTTGAATTTATAATTCTAAGAATCATCAGCCAGTACAAGAAGCCCAGGGGGTGTGGGACAAGGCCAATCATAGTAGCTTTTAGCTTATGAGAGGTTTATAACCCAAACATTGGGAAGCCTAGGAATCGCAGGAGTACCTCAAGCCAATTGATGACAACAATTTGAGGATTTTTATTGTATTGGGGGAGGGGAGTGATAAAAGATATATGTAGTACTCAGGCTTAAAGGTCCATGGCCCGATCGCTAATAGCCTTGTCCCCAGAAGCCCCCGATTTTACCGGAAGTGGCCAACATTTTGGTATCAGAAGAAAGCTACTATTTTTCTCATTTACCCTGTGAAATCTAAGAGCCAAAGGATGTTTGGTTTGGAAGTTATGGGCCAAGATGTGCCCCATTTTGGTCAACCAATATTAATTTTACAGAGTACTCTATGGGGCTTACAAAATCACGTTTTTAGCTCTCGCATCAAAGCGGATTGAAATATCGGCGCGAAACTCTACAGATGGGATTTTGGAGTGAAGGCCAATCTATCAAGATGAAAACTTCATATCCTTAAATCGGGCCATCCCCCTTTAAAGTTCCAAGTTCCAATCGTCTTTGGGACCCCCTGATTTACCTAGAAGTGGAAGTGGTATTCATTCTTATATCAGATGAAAGGCCGCACTTAGCAATCCCTTGTGCGTGTCTGTGTGTGTATGTTTGTGTCACTATAATGTTAAGGCTGTGTGTATGTGTCACTAAAATATCGGCCCACAGCTTATATTCTTTGAATATATAACGAGCGCGAAAGCCAAGAACTGCGAAATTCTAGTTTCTCATTGTCGTCTTGAAATTTCAACCCCCAAATCCATTTTCTTTGTCAAGATAGAAACAAAAAAACTGCCATTTTAATGGTTAATTAACCATCAATATTAGCACAATAGTAAATACGGCATTGTAAAGATGCATTGTCACTTTATGACGCATGACACACAAATCTGAGCTAACACCTTTTTAATATTGAATTGTATCTATGTCACTTTCGATTGAGTGCAAAACAAGAACTTGAATAAAAAATTGCTTTCTTTAGTGACGATTAATCTTGCTTGACAATCAGTTGTCATGCCCCGTTTATTGTCAACTCGGATCTTCAATTTGAGCGACCTAGATTATGTCCAATAAATCAAAATGTTTTATTACAACTGTAAGGTAGATATCAAAGGAACCTCGAGGGATAACAAATTTTGACCCAGTTTTGAAAGAAATGTTAAGGTGGGTCCCATGGGTAGTTCAGGAGTTATAATAGGTCTAAAGATCACATTTCCCAATATGTGGTCACATCAAAATCATTTCAAACCAAACATTTGGGTTTGTTTTACATTTCTGTAAACAATTTCAGCTCTTGGATGTAAAAATCACTAAATACAGGAGTTTTCATATTTTTACCTTTGTTTTTTTTTTTGTGGTAAACCATGCATCCTATTTTTTTTCTGCAGATTGTGATTATGAAAGCAGGTGTATTCTCACATATTCTTGCTGTGGGTGTCATGGAAATATCTGTATCTCATTATATGGGCATCCCCCCCCCAAAAAAAAATCTGTTCAAATCATGGTTTTGGGGAAAATTATAAAAGTAATCTGTAAAGAAAATGAAAGTAGGATGTATGAGTTTGTCAGGAATAATTTAAAATGTGAAAATATAAAACCCTATATTTTGTGATTTTTGTGTATCCATGAACTGTACTGGGAATGTAAGACGAAGAAATGTACTACTGGTTTTCATTTTATCATGCGGAGCAGCCGCATGATATATTGCCTTCTCTCGATTTCCAGACTTCTTTCTTTCCTTCTTTGTACCTTGCTTCAAAATGCTACTAGTGCCAAACACTTGGATTGAACCGAGAATTGGAAACAAAAAACCCTGACCCAAGCTTCATATAGAGTGTAAACAGTTTAACCATAGGGGTCACGTAGGGTCAATAGCAGTCATTGTCGCGCTAACCCCCTTTTTCCTACTTCTCCCACAGTGCTATCGATGCCATTCGGTCACAATGTTTGCCAGGTGCCTGGCCATATGGGGTGTACACAGATTTTGAATCCAAAGTCATTTAGGGGTCAAAAAGGGGCAGTCTCTCTAACCCCTCTTAATATTTCAAAATGCTACTATAGTGTTGCACAGTTAACATGATCTTGACAAGACTTTGTCAGAATAATCCCTGATGCAAGTGCCATACAGGGTGTTCACAGATTGGGGTCAAAGGTCACGCAGGGGTCATTACAGGTCAGTCGCTCTTACCCTCCTTTTTGCTGTTTCTGCCACAAATCAATTGCTCTAATCACTAGACTTGGTCAGAAGAACCGCTGACCCAAGACCCACATGGGGTGTTTGCAGATTGGGGTCAAAGGTCACGCAGGGGTCATTGCAGGTCATGTTGCGCTTACCCTCCTTTTTGCTGTTTATGCCACGTATCAATTGCTATAATCACCCGACTTGGTCAGAAGAACTGCTGACCCACATCCTTATAATTGTGTACACAGATTGGGGTCAAAGGTCACGTGGCAGCAAGTAGCTACCGCATGATATACTCGTGCTTTCTAAAGCACAATCGGTTTCTAGTTTGTTTTTGCTATGACAAGGTTAACTTTTAGACCCCATTATAGGCACTATCAGTGATTTGCTAATTCCGAAAATTGAAAAAAAATATCAAAAATCAGATTTTTGCATGTCTGTAACAAGTACAGGTATCCTAGCATTTCCTGCAAATGATAAGACCAGAAGCAACCCAATAAGGACAAAATCAAAAATTTTAGTCATTACTGTCCGTACGGACACATACTACAACACGTAATTGAATGGAGATTTGTCTTGGAATACTGCCGTTTTCTTCCGTTTCTGTCAATTATTTAGTTGGAAAAAGTAACTTATGAGAATTATACAGACTTATCCTTCACTTTACTGCAAATTTCAAATATTTTGACTCTTTTGGATAAATCACTGATAGTGTCTTTAATTTCTTTTCGACTACCTATGGGACCATCTTTAAAGGGGTTTAGCAATGGAATTCCAAGTTTGCATGTGTTGCATACCAAAATTTAAAAAAAATCGAGAAAAACAACAACGTTGGGCCCATGGTGATAAAATAAGTGATGTTATTGAGAAGTGTATTCGGAGCTTACACCGGTTTAAATACCACAGGACTGTACATCTGATACACTCGGAAGCACAGAGGAGTTAGTACTGTTACGTCACACAAAAAATCACCCACAGGCTGATATCCTCTGCCCCTTTTCAGTATGTTGAGCATTTGTGTCAAAAGTTATGATATAGAAAGGCACATTTTGGACATTACTGGGCAAATTTTGTCACTAAAATCATATTAAATAAAATACATATAAATCTAAATATGTGCAATTAGAGGAGATATGATTCCATTCCTAACTCCTTTTAACAAGAAATAAACGTCACAAGTGTGGACAGGCCCATGATTTAGGTAAGGAAGAGTTCTATAAGCCAAATTAAACCGGTTTAACACTTTTGTAATTATCAAGGTTCTTCTACTAAACTTTCATCATAGTCTTAACTGAAATGTCTGTGGCCCTACGTTCTACTTGATCACTCTAAAGACACATCATACTTCTCTTTCACTCATAGACACCACTGCTCACTTAACCATTCTTGTCTTATAATCATAAGAAATACAGCAACAAGGCTTTTAAAGGGATTAGCAGCGATAATGCGAGAGAATCGAAAAAAAATATGGAAATACTTTTTTTAACTTAAAAATCAGGGATAAGTGTGTACAATTCCATATAACTGCTTAGATGTAGACACAAAGCACCAAATAGTGAAAAAAATGAAGTATTAATTGTCATACCGTCTCCCGCAAATAGACATACAGCGATGGCGTCTCAAAATCTACACTAATTATAACCAGCTGATTGTGGGTTACTCCAGTACAGAATAAACAAAGATCAATAATGTTTTATGTTTGAGGTCAAACTGCATTGATCATGGTGCACAATATCATGCTGAAAATCTGTAATATTCACCAGGAAAGGCTTTTATGATCACAAGTCGGAATTTTGATACGCACATATAGAAATTACAGAATCAGATAAAAAGTACTGCCTTGTCTTTAATACACAGATTTCAAGCCAACCACTTGCAGGTTATGTTCGCATATCCATGCCAGTAACAAAAATACCAAAATATGAATTTTGATAATTTTTTGATGTTTCGGATTAGCAAATCGCTGCTAATCCCTTTTAAGCTAGTTGCTGCTGGACATGTCTCATAGACCATTGCTTGAATTTGTCCCCAAAAGAAGAAGTAAATCGAGTCAGAAAGTCACCCAAGTCGTTAAAAAGTCACAGGCAACACTGGGAGTCCCATAGAACCCTAAATTGTCAAGAGCAGGACATGACCTGCTGGATTTGGGCATTATGGATTTCCAAATGGTAATTTACGGAATTCTTGTGTGCATTTTCTACATCAGCCTCGGTTCCAGTGACATTACAAAATCACCTCTTAAACCTTTGTTTTATAAATCTTAGTAATGTCATGATAATTTTGGAATAAATTATTGACTTCAAAATCTGTTGGGGTTAGTGGATTAACCCCAATGCAAAACAATGTATTTCCACAATGGTCATATTCATGACCAGATAGCCTTTAGTCGAGTCTCCATCCAATATAAGAGCGCCCTCCTACCATTGCCTTTCAGACTAGCACTCAGGTCGCGACGGATGTTGATGCTGATTTGAATTCACTGTTGCTTTCATATGGCATGTCCTACCCCCTGTGGACTTTTTAAACTTTTCAATTAATATTAGGCTCAAATGTTAAAGTTTAAAGGGGATGGTCCAATTTAATTATATGAATTTTCATCTTAATAGAATGGCCTTCACCCCAAAACCCCATCTGTAAAGTTTAGCGATGGTATTTCAATCCGTTTTGATGTGACGGCTAAAAAGGTGATTTTGTAAGCCCATAGAGTACTGTGTAAAATTAATATTGGTCGACCAAAATGGGGCACTTTTTCGCTTATAACTTCCAAATGAAACCTCCTTTAGCCCTAAGATTTCACAGGGTAAATGGGAAAAATAGCAGCTTTCTTCTTATGCCAAAATTTACCACTTCCGGTAAATCTGGGGTTCTGGGGGACGAGGCTATTAGCAATTGGGTCATGGCCCTTTAACATTTTTTATGCAGACACACAGACAGATAGATGAGTACAGCCAAAAACGCATACACAATGAGCCCATTTCATAGCCCTAGTCTTGAACTTGTTCAATGGGGACAAAAATCTTTAATCTACAACTCAAACAAGTATATTTATGCCAAAGTATAAAATCATGTTGACAATTTGCTGAGATCCCTGACATCGACTAAAAATCACAGTGAGTTAAAACATTAATTTCCAAAATGACTTTGATGTGTGTATAACATATTGCACAGGATGTATCAAATGCTTCCTGTCGCTGTACTGTGAAGAAAAACAAGGATGCGGCGTTGACCCAGTTTCCAAGACGAGTTGCCACATTCAGCAAATTAACTGGAAATAGATACATGCAATCAGCCACCAGTGCCTCAATGATACTAAATTAGCTTGCCTTTTTCATTAGGGGAACAGCTACTGAATTAACACTCTGGCACCGGGATGCATACGTTTCGCAAAGAGAAGATATCAGTAGCTTCCCACAATGCATTGCATTCAATGGAGGTTTTGTAGGTTTACTGTTGTAATGTGAATCCTTAGAGATGAAATATGGCTAAATTAACAGTACTGATCACAAACTTGGCATTTTAAGAATGTTTTTTTCCACTTTTAAGAAAAAACTATTAATAATATTAAAAAAAACATTGGAAGCAATGCATTGTGGGAAGCTATTGATATCTTCTCTTGAGACTGCTAGCTCTTAAGGGGTTATGATAAATGTTAGAGGAATTTTAAGTTGCTTTAGTTTTGCTGCTCGATATAGGTTAAAATTTTAACAAAATTGTTTGGATTAGCTGGCAACTTAAGGTTTTTTGAGTGAACTCATATATGACAGTGTTAAAGGAATGGTTTGTTTTGGAGAATTATAACCAACTGATAATTGTCTCTGATTCTGTTCTCAAATGAAAGCTGGTTATTTTAATTACAAAAAATCATTATTTCAAGATTTACAATCAAACCACTTTGAGGGTATTCTAGTTCAATAAAAAAAAAATTCACCAAAATCTCAGCATCTAAAAAAATGATTGCAAAATGTGGTGTTATTTACCCCCTTGGCTCTACCACCAATAATACAATCTGTCTTGGTTCATTACAGGACACAATGAGATATCACTCTGAGTAACCAATCAAAATAGTGCTTCTATATCTCTGTGTGACCCATACCACCATTCTTACAGTATCTCTGACTTGCTCATGACATGATGCCTTCCGAGTTACCAATCAAAATGGTGCTTAGATGTCAATAGATAGGCAGGTATAATCTTTGTCAAAGTACCCTTTACAAGATAAGCGTACTTTAAGCGTGATGCGTGTAAATGTGATCGTGCGATCTACTGCTAAGCCCCGCCCCTTCTGGATGGCGCGCGCGTACCTCTTGTAAAAGGTATTTTGATAAATAGTATAGTGTCCATGGGGCTAATTGCTTTAGTCATTGCTAAGAAGAGGCCAACAAACATGAATAATGAAAAAAATATTAAACCAACATAAAAGCCTCGTAAAATATTCATGTATTCAAAGTATGAAGCCCTTCCTGATGCTGCACTTTAGTATTACTGGACCAAAACACCGAGTACAGACACTGCTGAAGAGAACCATAGAATTTGTTAAATATTAATAAGTTGATTCTATATTAACAGGTCATCATTTCAGTTAGTAAAATTCTACAAACGGTAACAAATATCTTATGATTTTCTCTTGCAGGAACGGAAAGGAGCCTTGGAAGAGAATATTGTTGAGATACTTTCCCATATGAGCAGGGTGAGTAGAAACAAGCAAAAACAGGGCTATAGTAGGGTTATCAATGAGAATCCTATTCTCTAAGTTTGGGCAAGAAGGTTTGAAGATGTTCTTCTACAGTTTGAAGGGTGCTGAATCAGAGTTTTGGGTCCAATCTCGAGGAAATGTTGGGGAACAGCAGGGGCAGATCCAGGATTTGAAAAATGTCAAAATTACCGGGGGGCTGAAAGGCTAAACTTGTCAAAAATGGGCTGATTTTGCAAGATTTTGCAGAATTACCGGGAGGCGCGCGCCCCCTCCGCCCCCTCCCTAGATCCGTGCCTGAACAGTGTAAAATAAGGGGCAAAATTTAATACAGGGGTAAATTTGACCCCATACACACAGCAAGATTGCTAATTTCAACGAAGATTAGTTAATCTTTGATTAGTTAATAAAGCATGTGTACACACTTTACTTAAGATACAATTCCGTACACTCTAACAGAAAACTAATGAAGATTGAAACAAGTGTACTTACTTGAAACAAGGCCTTGGTATGTAAACCAACATACATCACCTCTTAATTCACACTAGTAAATCCCTTAATTGAAATAACCATTCCCTTAATCGAAAGAAGCTGATATGCTTTGTTGAATTAACACTTAAGTGTATAAGGTCTTGTGCATTCCTGTTAGTGTATGGGGGTCCACATGAACCCCCACTCTGAAAATACTTGGCCATTGGAATTTTTACAAAAAAATCTTGATGGGGTACATGAATACGACCACATAACAGGAAAAAATAAAAAGCGGTTGTACCATTACAACATTTCAAAATGATGGTTCCAAAAGCACTTTTTTGGATTCTCACAGAATTATCCCACCGAAAAAAATGGGAAACCACTTTCCCAAAGGACTTTTCCCATAAAATTTGGCTTATAACAGGAGAAAATAAATACATTCACATTGCTGCAATAGAAATTGAGAAAAGTTACTCCAGTACGATTTGAGGGGCAAACAAGTTTTGAATAGTGCCATTAAAATGCGTATTTATGCTAATTAGCATAAAAACGCCATGGCTGATTTGATTTTTTTCCCACCAAAATATGCGCAACTGATAATTAGCAGTGTGCAAATTCCTTCAACAATTTTGTAGAGCAGTTTTTGACAATTTTATCATAAATGGGATGCTTTTATATATTTAGCATTGTAAAAAATGCTATACAAGCCAAAATTTGTGTAGCAGTTACTTCAAAATGGGTAGCATTTTGCTATGCTAAACAGTGGAATTTAATTGAACCCCTTAACCCAAACCCCAAACTCAAACTCAAAAAATATACAAAATTAAAATGTTGGGTCCATATGGACCCCCCTTATACACTTAAGTGTATAAGACCGTACACACTGTAACGCTTTGTCAAAATAAGATTTGCTAGTGTGTACGGGGTCTATGAAATCAAGTCAAATTGTGTTTAAATGTACACCAGTGTATGTACACCAATGTACCTGTATTTGTCTCATTGTAAGGATTAGGTTCTGACCTTTATACAGCTACAGCCCTGATACGGTTCAAGGTCGTTTTGGATAGCTATGGTCTTCTTCTTTCCATTGATACCAAAATAAGAATTTTCACAGATACTGGACTTTTATGTGGTTTAATTTTCGGCTTTAAATAATGACAAATGACTAGTTTTATAAAGGCCAAAAAAGTTTGTCTCAGAAGATCGCGCGCATTATGTTTAAAATTGGTTTTTGAACGCATAATTTTTTAGTAGGTTTTACTGCCCTTGAAAATTGGCTGCGAAGGTGGCCGAAAAATTGAAAAGAGTGGGCCAAAAATGCATTTAAAAAAAAAAAAAAGAAAAAACGCATTTCGCATTAGCATTTTTCTAAAAAAAAAAAAAAAAAATACGCATTTCGTATTAGCATTTTTCACATTTCTTCTGAGAAAAACTTTTTTTTTTTTTTGGCCTAAACATAGTTTTAGAGCCATACATGTGCAGAACATTTTTAGAAATATACCATACAATTATTCCTGGGTGGCAACCACCTCTTCGCCATCGACTTTGATGGCATACCCTAACCCAGTGAAGGTGTTAAAATGAGCAGAAAGGTTGTGAAAACAAGAACCCAGAAGCTTTTAGCATTTTTGTGCACAGGAGAAAAGTTTACTTGAGGTGCCCCCCCCCCCTTTAGTAAGACTAGGATTAAGGTCCTGATGAGTGATAAGGCTCATCTGGGGCATTCAGGGGTGTAAGGGTCCCAATGAGTGATGGATAAGTGATGGGGGGGACTCATCTTTCCCTGCTCCCCTCCCCTAGTTGGCAATACCACTGCTAATCGGTGAACTTCATATACTTTTAAAAAACCGATGTGCATACCTTCTTTGCTTTCACATAGCCTGGCTCGTCAAACACATGCCGACAACCAAAGGAATTAGCCTGATGCCGGACTACCTACTTCAAACGATGAGATGCAAAAGATCGGAGGCTACGGCAAGCAACTTGACTGAGTAATGTAGTATTTTCAGTTTTTTCATATTGCTTCACAGTATGCGGATGCTGTAGTTAATAACCCCCCACTCACTACCCACCATATGTAACATGAGAAGCCAACCGACCATCCCAAAGAACGGGCAATCACTTTGCCGGCTGAACCCGAGTGCGAGTCTTATTCAAATTAACGGTAGGAGGGCGCTGTTACTCATAACACAAACAAGGTCACACACAGACGGGCTAAAGGCTTGGCCTGGTCACCGAAGAGGGAAAAATCTCTAATGACCGTTATTGCAAATTACAACTATTTTGCAGCAGGGTTAATCCACAACCCCCGAGATTTGGAAGTAATATGTATTCCAAAATTATTTAAGATCTTCTAAATGTATTGAACTAAGATTTAAGAGATTTTGAATGTAACTGAGACAGACACTGGATTGTCATGCCATAGGCAGTTCCACAATAACCGCTTGGAAATCCCCAGTGCCCAACTCGGCAGGTCGTTCCCCCCCGGACCAAGGACATACTTAATCCACGAGCATGCAAGGTGAAGTGCATATTTACAATAGTAAATGAACACCATTACACTTTGTATCCACAGGATACATGTCCTCCCCCCCTCCTGCATTGGTCTACATCAAAACCATCCAACCAACCAGTGAGCTCCTGCCACGTACAGATGTAAGATGTAGATTAAGAACACCTAATCATTTAATGGCCCCCGGCACTGCTTGAAACCATCTGTCTGATTGGTTCATAACAGGACCAACATCAGCTGGCCCCTCTAGTAACACCAATCAAATAGTTCTCTATCTCTCTCTGTAACGCATTCTTCAGTATCTCTGAGTTGGCTCATGCTATGATATTACTTCCAAGGTTACCATCAACATGTGCTTAGAGATTGAACAATAGTCAGGTCGTGCCCCCGGGGGTACCATTTAGAGAAAAATAGGATTTGTTGTTTTGCCTTATCTAATATCGTTCATATTGGTGGGCCAGTCCAATATTTGTGGAGTTTGGATGCCGGCGCAGCACGTATGCCACTACGCTCAAAAATTGACTGGCACATCCAATATACACGATATAGATAGGCAAAAAAACAATCCTATCTTTTATTCTCATTCTTATTTAGTTTTTGGTTTTTTTAATCACCGCATCATTATCTTTCACTATATTAGTTAAAGTGCAAAATATTCCCACCGCTGTCAAAAATGAACCAACCCCCCGTACTAGCTTCAGTGCACCTGCGTAATCTGATACAACGCGCGCAAAACACTTGACTTGCGCTCCGACCACTATCTAATATCGTCTCAGATAAGATAGCACAACCAATGATATTCCGTGTTGCTTCCTAAACCCGACCCAGCTGAATAAGAATTCTGAAATAGAACATCTTCTCATCCATAACAAGACATGAAGTCAGGTTCTTGTTCTATGTTGAGACTTCACCACAAAAAAAAAAAAAAAACTGTGTATGTAGTCGCATGATCTCATCACATGGTACATTTTCCAATTATTGTGCATTGTGGGATTGGTGTAAAACAATCTCTGGCACCTGCCCGTCTAGCTGTACTTTCTTTCAGCTTACTGCCGTGTATATATGCATAAGATATGTCATTGACATGCATGTATACTCTATGTATATGAAGAAAATAGTTAATCATTTAAAGACACTATCAGTGATTCACCCGAAAGAGTCAAAATATTTGAAATTTGCAGTAATAGCTTAATATTGAAGTTATTTTTCCAACTGAAGAATTGCCAGAAAAGGAAGAAAACAGCAGTCTTCAAAGATATGACTCGCCATTGAATTACGTGTTGTAGTAAGTGTCCGTACGGACAGTAATGTCTAAAATATCGGATTCTGTGCTTATTAGGTTGCTTCTGGTCTTATCATTTGCAGGTTATGTTAGGGTACCCGTACTTGTTACAGACATGCAAAAATCTGATTTTTGATGATTTTTTGATTTAGCAAATCACTGATAGTGCCTTTAAGCAATTGATAAATGTGATAAATGCAATTGAACATTTCCATATTAGAGTATTTTATCAGGAGCTTTGTGGCATTAAAAGCATCTCTTTGATGAAACACTCTTGACAATCTGAATGAGACAACATTAATTTCATGTTTGAAATATTCGTGAATGTGTTAAGACTCGGTAATTCACTTCTCATTTGAACATTCTGCGTACTAGCGAAACCAGAATTTGAATTTTGGCATATAAATTTTAAATTGATAATGAATTTTCCCTTTCCAATATCAATTCAACACATGATATGTTGATCTTATTTGTCAATTTGAATGAGATTTATCACATGAGATACTGCTTTCAAGTGCCGCTTGTTACCTACTCAGAAATTAATGTTTGCGGAAAGTGTTCCAATACTAAGCTCTCTTTGACAAATGTCACTTTTCAATACATTAATAACAAGTATTTACTCGAAATGCACTTGGATTTTGACGTAAGTTAAACAGCATGCACAATGAAGAGCTTGGAAATGAGGGTTTTCGTTCTTGTTTTTTAAAAAAATCGTTCAAGATTCAAAAACAATTTGGCATGACAGATATGACTAGGCCTACTCAATTTACACTCTCATTTTGTGGTTCAGAGTCAAGTAATTGGCAATTGGATACTAATAACATAAATTTATTATGTGGTAAAGTTATGATTATATAAATGAAAGGTCAGAGTACAATTAACATTTTCTTTCTTGTTTTTTTTGTAATTTGTTTTCAATTTTCAAAAACAATTTTCAATTACAGCTCGATTAGGCCCTGCTTTTAAACATCTTCAAAATTTGTTAAACAGATGTTGTTTCAGAGTTGAAACAGTGGCAATTTTAAGACTCAATACATACATTTATTATTGGGAAAGTCCCTGAATATAGAAGAATAAAATGTTAGAATAAAATAAACATTTTCTGGGTTTTTTTACGTTCAAGTTCAAAAACAATTTTTTGATGACAGATGCGATTAGGCTAAGTTCATTTTACACTCAAAATTGTTAAACAGATTTTGTGTTTCAAATTCAAAATAAGTGGCAATTGAAGACTAATATAATTTATTATGTGGGTAAATTTATGTGTATAAAAACAAATGAAATGTCCAGGGAAAATTAACATTTTCTTCCCGTTCAAATTTCAAAAACAAGTGTTTGGGTATGAGCAGATGCAATTATGCCAAGCTCACTTTAACCATCTCAAGAGTCCAAATAAGTAGCAATTAGAGGATAAAACAAAATTTTTCATGTGGTAATTTTATGTTGTCCATAAATGAAATGTCAATAATAACATTTTCTTAAAGCGGCACTGGTACATTTTCATTCAACAAAATTTCTTATTTGCTTGCACAACTGAATATCTAGCATTGAAGAATACAGATTGCATTTTACCACATAAAAAGTGGTCTTGCCCCAAAACGATGGGAGCATTATAAGAGGCCAAAGGCAACATGTAATTTTAGGCTAACTGTTTGCATATTTTATAAACAAATGTGGTCTTTAATATAATATCATAGACCTCGTACTCATTGATTTTACATAACAAAGTCACAGACCTCAAGCAGGGTGTAGCCATAAGGACGTCAACTTAGGCCATTTGTTTTCTTGTGTTAAATAAAAATTTCTGTCGTCTGGTGAATAACATGACTCGGAGTCCATTTATTATAAAATTGGTTCATGTCAAGGTTTCTGTCATGATTGCAAGGAGGCCAGAGGACCTGCTACTGGTATCCTGGTAACGCAGTACTACTCTACCTGTCCCATGGCCGGGTTGTCGGCTGCTAAACGCGACTCCCCCATCAGGTTTTTGTTAAGAAAACCGATGAGGAGGGTAGCTGGTTACCCTGGTAGACTAAAATAAAATCTACTGTAAGAGCGCTGAAAGAGGCGCCACTCTGGCGAGCTAAGGCGGTCATCCAGCACTGCTTTATATGCTGCCTTGCATTTGGGGGAGGAATCCCCACTAGGCTGGGGCCACCCAACACTCAACACCGTCCGATAAGGTGGTTCGGCGTCATGAGGGCAAATCTCCGGCCGATTTAAAAACGCTATCCAAGAAATCCTCATGGGAAAAAAAAAAGACAAAACAACAAGAGTGCACCAACCAGCCCGAAGGTGGGGGTGGTGTCACCTACCTACCATAAGAAGAAAGGTGAAAGGATTGCCGCCCGGGCCGCGCAAGCGTTGCTTGCATCATGCCAATGACGGCTTAAACCTGACGAGCGGCTCGGGTGAGGGTTGGAAGTCTTAATGTAGGGAGCATGAGAGGGAGGGTGTGCGATTTGCGAAGATTAAGGAAGAGGAATGTTGATGTGTGGGGGTGTACAGAATTGATGGTGGAGTGCAGGGGAGGGGGCTAGATGGTTGAGTTTTGAGGGAAGAAAGTCTAGTTGTGGTGGGCAGGAAATAAGGATGGATGGGGGAGTGGGAGTATTGGTTAAGGAGGAACTGTTTGAGAAGTGTATTGGAGGTGAGAAGGAGGAGCGATAGAGTGATGACATTGGTAATGGCTTTTGGGGAGGTAGTGAGCTTATAGCGGCTTTGCTCCGCAGAGCGGTAGAAAACATGAAGAGAAGGAGCATTTTTATGAATGAGGATGGCAGGGGAAGGGGATATGCAAAGTGTTTGGGTGAATTGGTCCTGTGTTGGTGATTTCATGTACATGTGGGAAAGGGATCGCTGGTTTGGTGGGGGTTCACGAGGGATGGGTTGGGGAGAGAAACCTGGCAGGAAGGATGCTGTTAGAGTTTGTGATGAGAAGAGGTGTGCATTGCGAATACGTGGTTTTAGAAAGCGGACAAAGGAAAGTGACCTTTAGTTCGGGGAACGGGCATCGAAGTTGATTTTGGGCTTGTGGGTAAGGAGAGGAGAATTTGTTGAAGAATGTTAAGGTACTTCCCCTGGAATTACACAACCTAGGTTGGTGGTTGCCAATGTGGACAAGTGGAAGGTGAAAAAAGGGGTGAGGAAGGTAGTGCATTTGAGGAGGAAAGTATGGAAGCTGAAAGAAGAAGAGAAAAGAAAGAATTTGAGATTAGAGTGGGCGAGCTTGTGGGGGGTGTCTCCATATGTGGGGGTGTTTTAAGGAAAGGGGTGTTCAGGCGTGTGATGAAGTGTGTGGGAAAAAGAAAGGGAGGAAGACAGGAAATACGGGGTGGGTGGAATGATGAGGTGAAGGCGCGATAGGGGAGAAAGAAGGATGCGTATGAGGAAATGAGGAGAAAAGGTACGGAAGAGAATAAGTGGGTATAAGAGATTGAAGAAGCGAGCAAAGAAAAGTGGTTTGCGAGGGCTATGAAGGCGGAGTCTGATAAGGGGGTGATTGAGTTGAGTTGAGGGAGAACCAAAACAAGGTGTATAAGTTAGTGAATGCATGAAAAGGAAGGAAAAGATGTTTAAGGGGGAAGATGTATGAGAGGAAGTTATAGAAATTTGAACTTCAGTGAGAAATATAGAGGCATGGTCTGGAAAGAGCATATGGGAATAGAATCATGAATGAGGAGAATGCATGGATCAGAGGGTGAGGCTGATGTGGTGGAATGGCCGGTTGAGAGAGTCAGTCGGAATAATTGTAAATGCAATTGAGAAATGAAAAGGAACTGCTTGCTGGACCTCGGAAGTGAGTGTTGCGATTGATTATTGCGAGTGGAGAGATCTGGATTGGTGTGATGATGGAAACTTTTGTGTCAGGGGGGGTTAGATGGAGGAGGAATGGCCGGTGGAAGTGGGCCTGTTAGGTGTGTTAGGTTTTTCCAATTTTTAAGTGATAAGGGGAAAAAAAAATTTCAATAGCTGTGGTGCTTATAGGGGTGTGAAGTTGTTGGAGGCATGGCGATGAAATTGTGGAGAGGGTACTAGATAACCGAATTCGTAGGATAGTGGAAGTGTGATTAGCTGCAATTTGGTTTTTATGCCAGGAAGGGAACTATAGATGCAGTGTTCATTTTTGAGGAGGATGCAAGAGTAATATCGAGCAAAAGGGAAGAAGATGTAATGTGCTTTGGGACCTGGAGAAGGCCTTTGATAGAGTACCGAGAAAGTAAATGGAGGTGGGCAATGAGGAGTAGGGGGTATACCATAATGGTGGTTAGAGCGGGTGATGAGTTGTTGAAAAGGAGCAAAAACAAGATTAGAGTAGGGTCTAGTTGTCTGAGGAGTTGAGGTGAGGGTGGGTTGCGTCGGGTTTCTGTTTGTCGCGTTGGTGTTTGCAATTGTGGTTGATGGGGTTATACGAGAGTGCAAAAGAAAGGTTTGTTGAGTGAGATTCGTAGGCTGATGATTTAGTTTTAATGTCTGAGACATGGAGGTTTGAGGGCGAAGTTTTGGAAGTGGCAGAAGGCATTTGAGAGAAGGGCCTGAAGGTAACCTTGGGAAGACAAAGGTGGTGGTGATTCGGGTAGGGAGGGGAGGTGTTAGTAAGTAAGGTGCATACACTCGCATGTGGAATATGTGGATAGAGGGTGAGGGCAAATTCAGTATAATGTGAGAAATGTGGGAAATTGATTCCATTGGAGATGCACAAAGATGAAGAGAGTGACCCCAAGTTTGGAAGAGACTTGTGTGTGGAAAGATGCAAGAAGGGGTTGAGGGTGGGGAAGGAGTTGGAAAAGGTTTGTGGTGACGAGGTGGAAACAGTGAAGTAGTTCACATACCTAGGTGACAGATTAGTGCGGGTGTGGATGTGAGGCAGCTGTGACAGCCAAGTAAGGTATGGGTGGGTGAATTTAGAGAATTGGGAGAGTTTGTTACTTTGGAGAAGATTTCTTTGAAGATGAGATGGTGTACAGAGTTGTGTGAGATCAGTGATGCTGTCTGGGAGTGAGACATTGTGCCTGAGTGAAAATGAGATGGGCATTTTGAGAAGGGCAGAGAGATCAATGGTGAGAGCAATATGTGGTGTGAAATTGATGAAAAGGAAGACGACTGAGGATTTGATGCAGATGTTTGGTTTTGAAGGCGGCTGACCACTGGCGAAGGCGAATGGGCCGTCATATGGTATGTTCACACACCGGTGGTGCCTTTGAGGGGGAAAAAGGGGGATGAGGAGCAATTGTTTTTTAAAAGGGCTTTTGAGTTTTTGAGGTGGGTGTTTTTGAGGAATAGGTGCGCCAAAGAGGACAGGGAGGAAGCAAGTGGAGGAGAGAGTAAGGAGGGTTGTTGAGGATGGGGGATGTGTTGAATCGGTCGAAGTTGAAGGAGGGAGTAAGGGCGATTGCTCAATTTGATGTAATCGGGCCACCCCCGGTTGCGGGGACAAACCGATTTAAAACTTTGGTTTTTCATTTAAAACTTTAGATTTAACTACTACTACTACTACTTTAACCCCATAAGGGAGGGCGCTGATTTCACCAGCTTAAATAGTTTCAGCGAGGGCTATGTAACAGCTTTACAACCATTCCAAAATATTGTTTTTTTCTTTAAATCTGAGATTGCAACTATTTGCAAATTTGCCAGTGCTCTTGAAAGGGGCCATTTCTGTAACCTGAACCTATTCCAAACAAAATACCATACTGTTCACAATAATCAATGCGTGAACAATTTTTCAAACGGATATGAGCCAATTGCGCATTTTATATATTTCCATTGCAAAAGCCAGTACTGCCTAGAATCAAGCGGTGTCTCCACACATAAAAAAATCCCTGTTTGAACAAACCAAGGCCTCCGGACTGTTCTGATTATTCTTTAGAATTAAGGTACAACCCTCTTATTTCGCTAATTACACATATACAAACAAGCGGGTGGGCAACGCTGTTTTTTTTGCAACTACGAGGCCAATTTCCATATTAATAAAAAAATTAGAACTGTGCACTACGGCGTTCTTAAAAAGTCACCCTCACCATACACTACTACATACTATAGGAGTCCCCGCTATTTTGGAAGCCATTTTGAAATCTTCCAAAAACATTTGTGTCCCGATCTTTGCGACGAAAACTTTCTGCACAAAACCACATGCTTGACGAGCCTTTGATGTATAATGGTCATTTTCTAGCGAATCAACGAGAAATTGCAATTCTTTTCTTCTTGCTGTAATGTTTTACATGTGATGGGCTTGGGCGGTAAACATTTAAAGACCTAATCAGTGATTTGCTAAATCGGAAAATCGAAAATCATCAAAATCAATTTTGCCATGTATGTAACAAGTACAGGTATCCGAACATACCTGCAAATGATAGACCAGAAGCAACCTATAAGGACAGAATCGGAAATTTAAGTCATATCTGTCCTGTCGGACACTTAACTACAACACTAATTGAATGGGGAATCGTATCTTGGAAACTGCAGTTTTCTTTCTTCTTCTTCATTTTCTGCAATTCTCTTCAGTTTGAAACGTAACTTATGAGAATTATACAGACTTAATCCTTCACTTTGAAGCTATTCCTGCAAATTTCAAATATTTTTCCAAATCACTGATAGTGTCTTTAAGCGTCCACCAGTGCTTTTTGAATCTAAGAGCCAGACCACCTCTAGCCTTTTTTAAATCCATTCACGGGATAATCCGGATTTAAAACTTTTGGATTTTTGTACAACAGCTGTGTCTATCCACATCTGTACAAAAATCCAAGTTTAAATCGCTGATTCCGGTTTTAATCCCGTGAATGGGGGGTGGCCGGATTTACCTCACAACACATAGCAATCGCCCCCTCTCCCCCCTTCCACATTCGCTTGATCAAGTGCATCCAACCACTTCGGGGGTTATTTTTTGCTGGATTTTTTGACACCCATTTCGGGTATTTTTGCTGGTTTACAACCCATTTCGGGGTGTGTTTTGTCGGGATTTGACACCCTTTCGGGTATTTTTTTTTTTGCTGGATGTACACCCATTTCGGGTATTTTTCCTGGATTGGATTTGACACCCATTTCGGGTATTTTTTGCTTGATTTGACACCGTCACCTGAAGACATTTCAAGAGCCACTGAGTCAACGAAAGGTAAATAAGCATCCTAATACAAATGCCAGTACTGGATGAATCACAATGCAGCTATTGCAACTTACAAATTTCTTGCATTTCACACAATAATTATCACACTATGAGCTAGTAAATCTCACTTCCCTTGGCACATTCCAGTAGCTTTCATTCCCAATTTATTTAGAAAATACACCCCTTTGTTTTTGGGTATGATACATGGTACTCAGATCATTCAGGTCATTTCATGTCAATATATGTATAAGTACAACCCACTGAACTGTGTCTTGGTGGATGATCATGTTGTGGAAACGTCACTGGTGTTGATATTAATAAAATCTTTGATTGGGAAACACATAAAATATCTTAAAAGCAATTCTAACCTTATACTGGCAAGATGGGGTAGTCAAAATCTCAATCAAAAAATGAACAAATTTGGGTGTAAAAAGGAGGATCATGGCAACACTTCAAATGGGCTGAACCAGCTGTCAGGTGAGAGGCCACATATGTATTGATATCCTATGGGCATAAACCAAAACACTTAATCAATACTCTCATCTCCTATGGCAAAGTCTCCTGACACCTATACAAATGGTACAGTGAGGAAAGTAACCCGGTGGGTTCTGGGTATCTCAAATGATACCTGTGTACCCTTAGGGCCAGATTCAATGGTGTAGAGCTGTGTGTGTGTATCCAGAACTCTGCCTTAGGGATGAGAGTGTGGCATATTCTTCACTGAAGGGCCAGTTGGGCATATTATGGACATATCATGGTCATATCAGCTTCAAAATTGATAGAAATTAATTGATTTGGGGAAGTGCAAGTTAGACAGTTAAGTCGGGTTGACCCTCACTCAGATCAATTGGATTCTTTGTCTCAGAAGGGATTGTGGAGGATTTGCAGGCAGTCCTATGTGGTAAGGATGGCTGGGCGAAGGAGTATGATTGGAACGAGCATTTACTTCACAGAATTCTGCTTGAGTGTTTTTTCTTCTCTTCCCTTTTTAACTGGAATGTACATGTGTTTGTCCGTCAATCAGATTACCAAAAGTCTTGCCTACCCTATTAATGACACTATCAGTAATCCACACAAGAGTCAAGATCTTTGAAATTTTTGGGTAGAATAGCTTTAAAGTGAGGATCCGTCTGGTAAGTTCTCATAAGCTTACTGTTGTTTCAAACTGAAAATTGATAGAAAACTAGAAAACATTATTCAAAGATATGAAATCTCCCCATTCATTATGTGTTGTATAGTGTCCGTATGGACAGTAGGCTGCTTTTGGAAGGGCCGATCAACTTGTAGGGTATGTATGATCTTGTGCTTGTTACGGCATTCACAAATCTGATTTTTTGTATTTTATTTTTTTATTTCTGTTTAAAGTAGCAATCACTGATCGTGCCTTATGGCTACAGAGCATAATCTCCATTCACCTGCGGTTAGCCGTGTTTATACTATCTGCCCTCTCCAAGTACGGTGTTCCTATGATTGCTACAATTTCTCCTTGCACATAGTTTTTTGGGAAGGAGCATCCCCGTTTGAATGTCAGAACCAGACTGTTCATGTTAGGGAATTGCAGAAAATCGGGAGGGAGACATGTTTGCCTGGTCAGAAACTGGATTATACCATTCCATTTAGGTTATGGCACATTTTTTAGGGTAAAAGGGATAGCTTTTATATGACCGAGTTCTGCAGTGAAAGGGAAAAGTAAAGAAATATTTTGAGTTTTTGAGTCCTCTATGCTTTCTTTGCCTCATTTTCCTCAAACTTGTTCACATAATGACACCATATTTTACTTTGGTTTTGGTTTTTTGTGGTGAATTTAGGAATTTAAAGTGCACATAGGATATGCTTTTTTGGCCAAATGTGTGTACTTTTCCTTGTGATTTGTGGCTCCTTTCTGTGAAAAACATGTATTACCTTGAGTGCGTTTGATATGCCTTGATTCGTAGAAAAATCGTAGGTGTCCCAGAGTTGAAAACTTATTTCCAGATTTGAGGCCTCTTCATGTTTACTTTCCTGAAGGAGCCGATTTGTAATAAATTTTTTAACTTTTAAAAAAAAGGTTGTATTGTATTATGTGGATGTCTTTTTTAAAGTTTGATGTTTTTAAACGTATCTCATGATAACAAACCGTATGACACCGTATAACACAATTGGTGTTGAGTCGTGTCGTTAAAATGTTAATTACTCACCCTCACTCTCACTAGACACACCCCCCTCCCCTTAAAGGCTTATCTGCTATAGCTGTAATAATATCTCATTCATTACTTTTATACTTACCCTTCAAGTAACATTTAGTTCGGCTATTTGCCTGGGCCTATTGTTAACACCCTCAGTAAGTCGGTAGTATAACAGCTTGGAAAAGGCACTTTTTCAATTCAGCATTTTTATACTAGCAAATTTGAGGATACTATGTTAGAGTAGTTTATCATTAAGAGTTAAAGACACTATCGAGTGATCAGACGAAAATGATAAAGAAGGAGATGGCTTCAAAACTGTTACTTCAAAAGATAACTATTCATCATGGCGCCTATTCATCTCTTGCCTTAAATCCGATCGATTGGATCAAAGACTTGCGTTTCTTGCTATAGAAAACATTACATTACACCTGGCTTAAATCCCCGAATATTCCAATTACACAGTTGTCACCTGGCATTTACACAAAGTCATACACTTTGTCGTGCCAGTACTACCGCGTAAACGTACCTTCTTCATCACTTTACAGACAACTTTGACCCCAATTTTCAAAGCATCCATTTGGCTCTTTGGACACTTTCGGACACACACAGGGAATGGTTAGTTGTTTCAACTGCAATTTATCTAATCATTCATCTATCGTATTTCAGACAGGAGCTAACCGATATCGTTTAAATTAGGCTAAATAACACCACAGAGTCCTTTATTTGGACCATAAAACATTAAATCAAGGGCCAATTTGGCTGTTTTCTTCGTTAAAAAAAAGTCATGTTTGCCTCATTATTTCGTCGCCATGATAAATTAATCTTATCTATCAGAACAAACGTGGCTGTCATTACCACCGAGATTTTAGCTGGAATATTCATCAACTGTTTTAGTACTAGCAGTGTGTCCATTACTTCCTGTTCTGAAATTTTCCTGACTGGCCTAAGTTAAGTCGGATGACCAGATTACTTCAAAGGCCAATCGAAGCGGCCCCTTGAAGTTAACCCAAACCATAAGCTGGGTTCGAATGAGAGAATCCCTGGTAATCAGATTTCAAATCGAGCCTCTCCTTCTTTCTCGATGCTCTGTCATTGATCCCCTGCTCAAAAGGGTCAAAATATCGAAATTTGCGGCAGAATAGTTGAAAATTGAGTATAGCCTGTAGAAAATTCCCATAAGTTATTTCTCTCACAAAAAAAAGACAGAAAAGGAAGAAAACATCACTGTCAAGTTTTAAAAAGATATAATCTCCATTCAATACACGTTGAAGATGTCCGTACGGACAGTAGGAACTAAAGTATCCATTTTTTCCTATTAGGTTGCTTTTGGTCTTCTCACTTTAGGTATGTAAAGACACTATCGGGTTGATTTATCCAAAAAGAGTCCAATATTCTGAACATTGCAGGAATAGCTTAAAAATGAAGATAAGTCTATAAAAATTCTCAAAAGTTATTTTTTTTCCCAATGGCAGAATTACAGAAAGGAGAAAACAAGCAGTGTTCAAAGATATGAATCTCCATTCAATTATGTCGTTTGTAGTAAATGTCCATAGAGACATTAAGACACTATACATGATGTGAAAATATTTGAAATTTGCATGAATAGCTTCAATGTGAAGAATAAGCTCTGTAGAATTCTCATAAGTTAGCCTTTCCAGCTGTAGAATTGACATAAAAGAAGAAAAGGCAGTGTCCCAAGATAACATTCTCCATTCAATTACGTGTTGTTTAATTGTCCGTTCGGACAATAATGAACAAAATCTTCGAGCCTGTCCTTATTAGGTGCTTCTGGTCTTATCATTTGCAGGTAATCTTAGGACACCTGTTACTTGTTCTACCTCAAAAATCTGATTTGTTGATGATTATTTTCGATTTGCCTGATTAAGCAATCACTGATAGCTGTCTTAATGACTAAAATATCTGAGTTGTCATTATTAGGATGCTTCTGGCCCTATCATTAGCTTGTATGTTCGAATACCCAACTGTTTACAGCATGCACAAATGATAATAAAAAAATCTGATTTTTGAGCGATGTCCTGAGTTGGGCATCATGGCTAGTAGCCTTTAGTACCTTGGCCTACACTGCATTTAACAGACTTGAAATCAGATTTTTGATGATTCTTTTGTGTTTAATTTCGATTAGCAATCACTGGATGGGTAAGAACGTTTCAATATATGAATTCCATTGATTGCAAATGAGGTATTACAATTGATTTCGATCATGCGCTGTATGATGTTGTGCGTATCACTTGATGGAAATGAATGAGCATACCTCAGTTGCATGCAATGGGCAGAACTGTCTATATGAAATGTCTACCACTGATAGGCCGTTAAGACAGCAATGCGGAAAGTTTCTTACTCACTAACACCTTCAAGGGCTGAACCATACGGCAATACAAAGTAGTCCCATTGGGTGAAGCCAAACTGGTTTGATGCAACACTGCGTCAGTCTGTTCCTTATCACTACAACAACATGCTATGAGTGAACGATGCCCGCCCCTCTTAATGCAACTCCTGCTTGCCTTGTCTTGAAAGGTCTGCTGCCTTTTATTAGATCCATTATTCTAATTTTTGTACCAACCCAGCAACTGTACTATTAATACACCTCCTGATTGCAAAAACCAATTTTTAAAGTGCTATAAAAGCATCCAAATCTGTTTCTTTTGCAAGATGGGGACCAAAATCTGGCAGTTTAATGTTTTAACCATATTAGCACCCTATACTTATGTCTTGTTGACAGTAAGGAAGTGACTGACGCGCACTGTATCAATCCGCCTTTCAGTTGTAATGCGCTTGTGCTTTGCCTATTCGCCACCCCGTGCGCTGAAAGTCGGTGCAATGTATACGCACTCTCGCTACTGCGTCCTCGAGTGGACAGAGTATAGTGTTGGAATATTTCTTTTATCTTCGATCATCAAAACACCCCCGCAAATTTGTTCTCACGATACTGGTGGCAAGTGACCAGGTTTTCTCATACACGTGGGAACACAGTAACACATTAATGGACACCACCTTAAGCCACAATCGTCATTTTTGTTTCCCAAATTTAAAATCACCATTGGTTTCTTTTCTCAATTGATTTTGTTTTATCGTATTAAGCAATCGTATCCGTTCTTTGTGGAAAACGGGCCTCAGTATCAACCAGGGAGGCAAAAACACTGGAACAAAGGGACAGGTCGCGATCATGAATAGCCTCGTCCACAGACCCCCCAATTTCACCCAAGTGGTCAAAATTTTGGTGTCTAAAGAAAGCAATATTTTTCTCATTTAACACGTGAAATCTTAGGGCTGTAAGTGTTTGGTTTGGATGTTATGAGGAAAATGTGGGTCCCATTTTGGTCGACCAATTTAGTTTTACACAATATTCTTGATTCACAAAATCATGTTTGAAGTGCTTATAATTCACAACAAACCGGATTGAAATATCGGTGTGAAACTTCACAGATAAGGTCTGGAGGTCAAGATCACTAATCAGAAACAAAATTTTATAATGATCGAAATCAGGCCATAGCCCTTTATCAAAAACATCTGGAAAAAGAATGGGAATTGGCAGCTGAAATTGGTGACATGCATGCTTAGACCGGGATTGATCCGCAATGTTTGTCAATATCGATTGATTTTGGAATTACTGGACAAAAGCTAGTTGAATGAAATCTGTTATCTACTCTGTGACCCGAAGATGTTCCATTTAATGTAAAGGTGCTTTTTCCAATTGGTGTTTCGTGTTCCTTACTGGATACTGAGAGATCTGCCACTTTCGTACCTTACCATCAATCGTGCGGAAACAAACTTGTGGTTTTGATATCGATAATTCACATTCAGAGGCCCTATTCACTGCTTGGAACCTTGAAAACCTTTTTCTCTTTAAATATTTATTTGTGATATGATCGTAGTATTTGTGGTAGTATCGGTGACCCTACCAAAACTACTACATTTGTTGTCTATCCAGTGCAAAATGAGTCGTGAGAAACACAAATGAATTGACAACACCATTCAATTTTGTATTGATGGGGAATCCCCACCTCAGGTACTACTCTAACATTGATTCCTTGATTGTCATGGTAGTATCGTATGGTGTCTCGTACGTGTGTGGCGTTTCCTCCATTCTGGCCGACATAAATTGATCAGATAGAGTGACAAGACAGAAAAGAAACCTGACTTAATCAGCTGGTGTCCTTTAAGTCAGCCCGGGGGTGGGACTACTCAGCAGTGTAATGACCTGGAGAAAGAGAGATAGAGGAGAAAGAGAGAGATAGACACTTCTCTTCAATAATGGGTCCGTGGTTTTATAACTTTTACGATGAAAACCAATGTTTACAGTAAAATGTTCTGTTTATAACCTAGATAAGGCACTATGTTCCTGAAACAGCTAGGAGGGTATCAATTTGAGGTTGCCCAAATATAATAAGCACACACACTTCATTATCATCAGTTGGGCACGCATAGCAAATTTGATTTTCATTCAACTACTGCATGTCATTTGTATATTTGGAAATCCCTTGTGTTTATTTTTTAAGGCACATGATTTTTCGTGTTATGTTACATTTACCGAGTAAAAACAACAACTGATTTCCGCATCTGTCACACTCACGACCCGAATACCACTTTTGCTTAGCAAACTTCGTGGTCTGGGATTATTCCGAAAATTGGACCAAATGTTAACCAGACTTTTTTTCCAAAAGTGGAGGGCCATTTTTGGCTTACTGACTCCCCCCCCCCTCCCCCCGCATGCTGAAAATACCTCGTCTCCAATTTTTAAATATCCGGAATGGAGTGTTTGTCATTTTTAAATATCCGATTGGATGTTTGTAATTTGTACTGCTGCTGTGCCTAGTGGTCTAGTGATTATTCGAAAATTGGCACCAAAAATGTAGCAGACTTTTTTTCCAAAAGTGGAGGACCATTGGCTTACTGACTGCCCCCCCCCCCAGTGCTGAAAATTACGCTCGTTTCAATTTTCTTTCAAGAACTGGTTTTTGCAGAAAAATCAACCAATTAGAAAATTGGGACATTGTGAAAATGTAACACTGATAACATAACATGTGGGGCATAGATATTTGTGTGCTCGCGATAACGATGCCAAAAAGGGTTTTGTCAATAATGACGACGACACATGGTGTGAGAGACAAGTTGGTTACGCTCTTAGGCTAACTATGGCTTACAAACACTTGCCTATCGATTCGCCTTTTCAGATACATGGTACCTATAGTGTGTAATAGCTGACTTTAAATTTATTTTGAAAGCGTCAGCCCTTAGCATTGATTTCCGCTTGCCTGCAACAGTTGTCATTATTGCATGCCTGTCCTGACATCACAGAACTTACCATAATGGAGAAAAAAGGCATTTTCAGTATAAAAATAAGTGACTTTCTCAAATTTTGTGTTGAGAAAATGGTACCTGTCTGATCTACTATTATGTAAAGTATTATGCCAAAAGTACATAAATTTTGAATAAAATCTTGGAAATTGAGTCAAAATTGTGATTTTATATATGAAAAGTACGGTACTATAGATTTGGGTCCACTTTATGATTTCAGCAGCTTCTGAAGCACACCCAATCCAAACTATAAATCAGGGATTCTCAATAGCCAGCACGCGGGCCAAATCCGGCGTGCCAACCATTGATTTTTGGCTCTCGACTTTCTCAAAAATATAAAGGAAAACATAAGAAATGCAGGTTATTTGGCCCGCAAGTAGGTAACATTCAAATATGTTTGGGAAATCGCTGGCCCTTCAGCTAAAATAATTGAGAACCCTGCTATAAACGGTCCCCGTCCATGTAGCTAAGATCTAGAAATAGCTCTGGTTTATAGGC
>JAMKCH010016844.1:0-23971 GCA_023653785.1 Ophioderma brevispina
CCATCTAGAGTGATGTTTAGTTCTCTTTTTGCGCTAATACAAATAAAAAGTGCAGCAAAAATGAGAAAAGAAAACGGATAAAAAATAGAAAGGGGCGCCAAAAAGGAACAATGGTTGAGAAAAAAGTTTAAGGAATTAAAGGGGCGCTAAAATAGCAAAGGAATTTGGAGCTAACGAAAAATAAAGAGCGTCAAAAACTGAACCAAAACGAAAGCGGTTGAAAATAGTTTAAGGAAAAGGACGCAAAGATTGGCAAAGGAAATTTGAATTTAAAGGGGAATAATAAGGGGCGTCAAAACAAAAAAAAAGGAAAAGGGCTGAAAAATATAATAAGGAAAGGGGCGCGAAAACAGCAACTGAAACTGGCAAGAAAAGGGGGATATAGAAACAAAATAAAGGGGCGTCAAAACAGAAAAGCTCCGGAAAGGAATGAAATTTCCCACTTTAGTGCGACTAGTTGCCGACAAAACTGTCAATTTGCCGACACAATTTCAAAAATTTTCCGCCTCGCTGCGCTCGCCGATAACTTTATTTCTGTGGATGTTATGCATATTCAAGAAGACGTGGAATGGGGTGCCATTTTCAATTTCCACAGGGGCGCCAAAAGTTCATCGTCAGTTTGTCCCCAGGGGGTATGTCATCCTGGATACGCCTCTAATCAAATACGATGTAAGAAGCAATGGAGGGTCCTTTAGCTCAAATTTGGCAGCTCTGGATTTGCTCGGAGCCTCTTTATTTTCCATTTTTTGAGCAAATTGCAAATTTGACGTACAAGTGCCATTGAAAGTAGTGCAGTGACGACGGCTTTTTGTCCTTCCCAGAATGCCGGACAAAATGTTTCACTTTTCGATTGCCGCCATGTATAGAGGTCAGTGATTCCATCCAGCACATTAGCACGGGATTTGTTGCTTGCACTAGTAAGCCATGCGAGCAGAGTTAGGCATCAGAGTTTTCACACGTGTACAGAAAAATGATGTACCGAGATACGTGTGTAAAAGCTTACTGGAGGGGGCACGTGTCTAAAAATTTTGTTTTTCGCGTGCCATGTTTAACGCTAAATTGCCTGTCTCAAAAAAGGTGGTTCGAAAATTCAAAATAAGCCATTCTTACTTGGCATAATAAGGCTTTCCAATGGTGTTTGTTTCATCTTAATAATAATAATAATATCATTTCTAATGCGATATCCGCCATCAATCTAGATAAACTATTCCGAGGCGCAAAATACAAAAATACAAGTAACAAGAAATACATACATATAACAAAGATTATGTGAAGCAACATGAAATCAATTATACACTTTACACTTTATCATATAAGCGAGTCTTTAACAAGCGTTGAAATGATTGAAGTGAATCGCAACATCTAATGATTTCCAAAGGTAGTAAGTTCCAGAGAGTAGGTGCAACAACTGAAAAGCTCGATCACCAAATGTAGAACGAGTTCGTGGAACAACAAGAGCTAACAAGCAAATGTTTGTCAGAAGAACGAAGCATGCGTGAGGGAAGCAGATTTGATATGTACTCTTAGTCCAAGATATATAGAAAACACCAGGAAATAAATAGGTACAAGCTGATTTTTTTCAGGATAGTTTCCTGATGCTGTAAGAAGCAACATATCAAAAGTTCCCAAGAATCCCCTGTGTGTTATTTGTGAAATAAGGGGGTAAAGTTTGTACAGGGGTCAAATTCTATAATGTTCCAATTGCATACAAATGTATACCAACGTTTGTGTCATGTCATAAGGATTAAAAAGGTATAGTTTGCACTATCTGCGATTTATGGATTATTAACTATATGACACTACACCAATGGGATTCTGCTCAACTCTAACTATGACACTGATTATTGACAAGCTAATTTTTGACACGCCAAACTTATGTCTTGCCAACTGTGACATGCCAACTTATGACTGTATGTTATCTACTAAAACCTGCAAATTGACACTACGAGATATCATCTCGGTGCTCCTATAAGAGGAGGGAAACCAACCAAACCAACTAACCTATGGCAATAACTGTTCAAGGTGATACTGGGGTAAATCCTCGGAGTGCTCCGATTTTTTCCAAAGGGTATCAAATTGTTCGTCTAATTGTGTATAAACTGAAATGATATATATAAATAGTTTGAGTAATTTACTTGCATAGTTATAGGGTTCATTATGGAAGGTTTCTACTGGGTCTATGAGAGGTCACAAGCCACCGCCCTATAAGGCCAATATTTCGAAGATGTAGATAGTGTGAATGAACATTTTTTGCCATAATATGACCAAACAATATGTACGAGTAATTTGGAATTAGATGAATAAAAATCGTACTGTTTGAAAATTTTACTCCACGATGATCTTGAAAATATTTGGCCTGCATGCCTAAAACTAAAGTTCAAAAGTTAGACAAACTCTACAAGCAAATGAGATTAAACAAAAATACTGGAAAGCCTGGCCTTCTCTTAATGTGATGTACAAAACGACTTACTTATGTTGAGATATAATATTGAATGTTTTGATTGTACCATTTATTGAGACAGGGTCTGTCAAATACACCTAGCAAATTCTCGTGAAGGAAAACGCATCTCAAAGTAATATTAATGGAACTTGTTTGCGTTTCCAAACAAAAGCAATTAGAGAATGAAAAAAGGAGATTACGGACACGTAGGATCTTGATAGAGGCGGGTTCGTTCAAAGGCTCGGCGATACAAAAATGACCGCCAATAATTAATTTCACGATCTCAGTGAAGATGACACTTTGCCTTTTATAGCACATCCCTGCTAATTTTACGATTGTGAGCCACAGCCAATCAAGATTGTACTTCAGACTGTATGTCGAAATATAAGGGTTTGGCAAACGCTTGCTGAAGACAAAAATTTATTTCAAATTAATATTGTTTGCTTATTTTCAAACAAAATATCCATTAGAGTATGAAAATGGAGATTACGGGCACGTACCATTTTGATATACGCGGGTTCGCACAAAAATGACCGGTGATATTTAATTAAATCCACGATCTCAGTGAAGTTGTTAAAATCCTCTACGAGTACTTGTAAGAGTTATGAGGTTTACATTGTGTACGTGCCAGAAATAAAATTCATTAGTTACATTTTGCACTAAGTGAAAAGGTTGGCAGATGTAAATGGCAGACAATATGGCAAACGGTACAACACTTTCTTGCATGGATTCTACGGGTTCGGCTTCAGATATTTCAAAAATGGGTGTGCTATTTCAAATGATGGCATTAGTTTTTATAACTTTGATTAATATTCTTGGTAATACAATCCTCGTTATTGTGATTTCAGCAGCCAAGGAAATACGCACGTCACCCAAAATCGTGATTATGTCAAAAGGAATTGGTTGCATGTATTGGTCTTTTCCTCGTCATGCCGTTAATGACGGCACTTCCACATGATAAGTGGATCTTAGGAAATGCGCTATGCGTATTTTATGCCTATGGAATGAACGCTTGGCATTTAAGTTCTATCTTCTCTGGGTTTTTATTCAACTTGGATCGTTATCTGTTTTTGACAAGACCATTGAAGTACCACTCTTTAGTGACGGTTCGGAGAACACAATTGTTAGTAGTTGCTTGTTGGACATTGGGGATCTGCATTTCTCTTCCTGATGGAATAGTTTGTGGCTGGCTGGCGGAGTATCGCTGTCAGTATTTCGCATGTGTATTTCTTCCGCGTTCCCAAACAGAATCACAAATCATGTTAGCACTCACAATCCTACGAATGTCACTTATATCAATACCGTTAGCATGGACGGTCTATTGCTTCGTACGAATTCGGATACTGGCGACGATTCAAGCAAGAAGAATTTAAATACATCTTACTGAAGGACAGAACTGCCGGCAATCTAAAAGGCAAACTCATTTTAAATCATTGAAACCTATGCTTTTGGTGTCGCTACTAATTTTGCCATCTTTGTTACTTCTGATTGTTAACAACCTATATATTAATCTACAACTAAGCACCCTATCTCGCGGTGTTAACTTCTTAATAACACTTTGTACCTTATTTTATACCTGTACTATGGGATTTATACATTATCATCTGAATATGCCATTTCAAAAAGCTGTTAAAGATTTTTTCAAAAAGGTAATTACATAAAAGGACCCATCAAGGAAATGATAACATCTCGTCTTTAATCGGTGGGACACAAAGGCATACAGATACCAGGTTGCTACGCAAGACGTGTGTCTATGGGGTGTGTACGAAGGGGCGTGGCGTTTGAAAAGTTCTGAGTCTGAGGTAGAGGGGCGTGTCTGTACAGATTCCACTTACTGTACACGTATTTCAACTCCTCAAATGAACATGTGGAACGTTTCGAGTTGTTATGTTTTATATTTTTTCTACAACAATAACAACAACAAATCAAACATTGTACGTCTGGCTTCTCCATAACTCTCCATATGTGTGTAGCATATGTGCAATACGTATACGTATGCGTTTATGTTTCCATTTTGTGTCATGCGGGCACATCACATGTATGCACGGCAAGATGTATGTGATCACACGTATATAAAGAAAGTTTCAGATAATGTTATGAAAATACCCATAATATACATTTGAAAGCTCTTTGATGGGATGTATACTGTGTTGCATCTGGATATTGTTTCATACCATAGAAGTCTTTTGAGAATATTTTCCAATAGCCCGATCGGGGCTTGTTTAGCCAGGGCGACATGCGAAACAGTCCAAAATTTTCAAGGGTGATCTTATGCATAATGGAAAACGCCACAAGTTGATTACAACCGATGCAAGTCAAATATGGTAACCAATACAAATGATAAACCTTCAGGATTTGATATAACAATCTGCCCACTTATGAAAAAATGTTTGAGAAATGATACGAAGGAAGAAAGTTCGAAATACTCGCCAAACTGTATCGATCAAAGGCCAAAGGAGAGAAGACTGGATATGGAACAATGCAGTAAATCCTCAGAAGCTTCACTCATAATTCCGATTTTGACTGGGAAAGTAGCCATCAATGATATTGTGTTTAATTTGCTACACCTGATTCCTTACGATTGAGCAGGTGGGGTTGTTTTGCAGCTTCTACACATGTACATACAAATGTACAATATTCAACAACCTGGCTGCTTCTCAATTATTCTAACGTCACTCAACGTCATTTAATGAGGCAGCCCTTGATGATACGGGCGGCGAAATTCCCCACACGGGAGGGTAGAGAGCATGACCAGAGATGCACACGTTTTTGTAAGTGCCGTGCCGAAAATCTTCACTTGCCAAAGAACAGGAAGAAGGGGAATCCTTATTCACAATATAAAAACGTTTTTCTATTTTAAAAAGAGACCTGTCACATTTGAAAAATAGTGAGCTCTCAAGATTTTTTCCAAATCAGCTTCCCTTATTGGTAAACAGAACGATTTTATAATTTACCGTCGCCGGCGACGTTAAATTCATCCGACGACTAAAAGGCGTTAACACAAGAACACGCACGCCATATGCATGTTTCCCACGCATGCACACTTTTGACCGGTCTATAACCTTTGTGGTTTTAATTCAGTGGTACGAGTCAAAAATATGCATGTAATATACACATTTGTTGATTTATGGAAAACTTAAAAGTTGGCCTACAAATTAACCTGGATGTCTTTATCCTCTATCAATGTCCCTATCTTGTTGTTGGGGTATGTTATTTTTAATGTGTAAAATATATCTCTGTCTTCCAATGGCCTAGAATATCATTGAGAGCAATTGAAGCAATTTGATATTTGTGAAAATGTGCCAGTGCCGCTTTCCCGGCCGCTTTAAAGATGAGACACTAAGGTGAACAATGACCGGGCTGTATGTAACTTGATTTGAATAAAGGACATATGTAGCTACACAGCTACACACTGGTACCAAATAAGATGACGTTTGTCGCTATTACGAACAATCAGGGGGTGGTACCACCCCCCCCGCCCCCCTTGGTCGTGAAGTAGTAGAAAAACATTGGTTGGACGAGGTTAAAGGTATTTCTATTTTGGTGAAGGAGTGTTGTAAACATTATCAGATTTTTTTTTCCTTTAGTTGACCTCCTCCATTTGTTTTCACATTTGAATGATCAATTGTAAATGGCGCGTGTTTGCGAGTGAGTTATGGCCATTATACAAATATGAATGTTGATTATTACCTAAGGTCATAGATATTTTCGTAAGAATAGATGATCAGTTCCCAAATATATGCCATGGGAATCAACTATGATGTGTATTATCTAAAGTAAACCAAGAATTGGACATCTTCATATGCTTGGGATTGAAGTTTCCAGATCTGGTAATGCGTTACCAGATTGGGTAATTACTAGATATAAGTGCCTGATGATTTAATATTGCAAAATACAGAACAACAAAATATCGACCTTAAATAAAAAGTATCAACCCAAGATCTTGGTTCGTCTCGGGTCTTTAATCAAACTAGCCTGCAATAAGCCATATGAGAATTGCCAAATCCAAAAGACCTTGACGCATAACCCCGAGCGCGGCCAAGTGGCTGTTAAGACGCTAAAACAACACGGGTAATCCGTCTGCTCATTCAGTCCACGGTAAGGGTATTAGATCGGCTGACTATGTTTTCAGTTTGTAGACTTATGGACCCTTCTTTTTTACATTCAAGCTGGGTGGGGACATTGAATATTAATTATTAAAGAACAATTACAGATGTTGAATCTAAAAAGGAATTTTATATGGGAAATAACAGCCAATTTTTGGAAAAAATAAAGATTGATGACGTCACGGCATTGATTGGTTTATATTTTGCTTGGGGGACCCTCAGGTAAAAGTGACGTACGTATCCCTTACATTGGAAAAAAACAACCGATTATCGTCATGTACGTCGGTGTTTGAATCAGTTTTTTGAATCAGTAGGGAAAGGTAAATTTGTTCTGTTTAGACATAATAAACGGTCTTTTTTGGAAAAAAAAATAATAGCACTTTGGGCAGCAGAGGGTCATGTACAGACTTGATTAAACATAGTCGGATTTATTATTATATCGGTGCCCCGAAGAGCAAATTGTGATATCTAATACCTGACACGTGACCTCGTACCTGACACGTGACACAAACCTATTCATCTCGTTACCGTTATAACTACAATACGGCCAATGCAGCAAGAATTCTGTATCTCTATTGTCACAGCGGAATCGTCAGTGTGAGGGCATATACATGTGGTTCTGTACAGGGAGGGATGGACACGATCTGCTCGATTGCGGCATTGGGATTTCCAAAACGGTAATTTAGGAAATGCTCAATGCATTTACTATGGCAGTTCGGTCCCAGTGCTTATTATATATCATCATCTTTATTAAAATAACAAGAGTAGTACATAAAAAATCAGAGAAAACCTGGGTTCTATACTGACCCTGGGCCAAGGGCATGGCTTACACGATATACAATTAGCAAAAATAAATTACACGACAAAAAACATTCTTATACCGAGCTAAAAAAAAAAAACTGACAAAAAAAACATCATGCATAAATCAAATTAATTCCTGAACATTCCAAGCTGGCTCGTGTATGGCATGAAGATGGAGTAGGATGAAGTCAATGCCGACTTGGTAATTCTGCTTTTCAAATAAGAGTATGTCACTGCCACATTTGAGCTGTTTTATATTTGAGGTCACCTTCTCTTGTTGTCTGAATCAATTAAACCTCTGGATCCGATTTTCCAACGGCAACCAGCGAACATTCAAAACCTGCATCAGAAATGTCGGAAACCACAGATGAATAAACGGTCGAACTTTATTTGATGGGCTTTATGAATGTTCGGTTCAATGGTACAGACAGCTCGAAGAGGATGACTTTAATTTAACTGGTTAAACAAACAATATAAGGTTTTTGAGATGTAGAACATAAGGTTTGGGGAACAGTACCCCCTCTCTAGTATGATTATCGAATCGGCATAAGTTAATATTGCCATTTTTGTTAATTCACTATTTGTGAATGTTGATATAAATTAAAATGATAATGTTATTGGACGCCATAAATATCTGTGGCATTTTTCTGCAGTTATTCAGGATATGATGGAGTGTACCTTAGATTTACAAAGTGGGCAGTTACTTGGATGTCTTTTGCTCCCAACGTTTACGCTTGTAAAGGACGGGAGCGAGTCGATACATGACATTCATCGCAAACTTTAACACCACCCTAGGGCAAATTAAATATGATTGATTTCCAGGTCAAATCTGCTTCACACTTTTCAACAATTTGGCAGTTTCACCCTCGGTTCAGTAGGGGCTCAAACAACCGCCTTACAATAATTATCGGGAATTCCATTGTCATAGCCATCCGAATTTTGGGTTTGACCGCACCCCATGTATTATTACAGAATCTTTGATAGCGGAGGCATGGGATTTATCCACATTGTGTGGTAATGGAAATTTTGCGGTTGCCAGGCAGCAATTATCTATGGAGTTTTAAAGTATAGAGCCAAGTTGGTAGTTTTATAGGCTTTACCCCTTAAACCTTTGTTCAAAAGATCTTAGTAATATAATGATATAACTAAGAAAAAAATATGAAGTACATCATCTGCTCTGTTGAATATTACCTGGCATAACTCAAAAACTCCAGAAACTTCCCCTGCAAAAAAGTAATCTCTATCAAACATAATTACCCTTTGAACATACGCGCATGGCTACGAGCTATGCGCTCTGTAGCCATGCCGCACCGATACATTTAATATAAAACAGCCATATTATAATTCATTATCACCGCAAAAACCATTGCACTCTGGATCGATGAGCGTATTCAAAAACTCACACCTAAATTATTCACTTCAGAGAAGCTATAAATTAACATCTAGCGCTAAAAGTTAATTATCTTACTGATAGGCTTCTGTTCCGTTTTAAAAAGTACCAAGACCAGACTCAGTCGCTAGTGTGATTTGCATTGAAGATAGGGAGGATTAATTGGCAAACCGGTCAAAACACAAGGTCGTTGTACAGGTTCGACAGATTGGTTCAGCTAAAGAAATTTCCTATGTAGAGGTTTTACTTGCATTATTCGCCATCTACCGTTACTGACAGCACTTACTCACAAGTGGACCATTGGATATGCCATTGTGTTTTTTATGCCTATGGGATTCATGCGTGGTATTTATACAGTATCGTATATGGGTTCTTGCATTCATCTGATACGGTGATTTATGAGACCGTTGAGGTACTGCAACTTGATGACGACTCAAAGAACACTTGTGTTGGCTGTAGCTTGCTGGTAATTAGCAACATGCTCCGTTCCTGATCGAAATTATTTACAGCTGGTTGGCAAAAGTCTCGCTGTCAGTATTGCGCACGTGTCTTCTACCAAATATAAAGTCACATTAGCACTAACGATCATCTCAATTCCAAGAGAATGGACGGTAATTTCTGTAAAGATACCGAACATGCAGTACGTCATGTGCGAAAGAATTTCAAGCCATTCCACGCCGGAGAATGACTATATCCATCAACCGCGGTAGACCAAGACATTTGGTGGCTCTGAAAAGATCCCTTCATTCACGGAATTTTCCGTGTGGGTGCGGTTTGCCTTTTCACTTGTGACAACCAGGTGACTTGCTAAGTTAAAATGGGCCTAGTAGAAAAACTTTCTCGGCGCCGAGTTCTGTGGTGGGCTCTGAAAAGAGCGTCGTTTGCTGACTTTACGAACTGGGGGGAGTCGCTTGCCCTAGTATCCTAATCACTATCCTCCTCTACGGGATTTTTCCGTACCTGGGGCCCCGGAGGAGAATTATCGTTTTCATACTGAGGTGATGTAAAAATTCCTCTAGCCTACGCCCCCTACTCTCATTTGGAGATCACTAGTCATATGTAGAAGTAGGTGATCCCTGGTTCTTGGATCCTGGACTGGGTTAATTTCCTCCTCTTCTCTCGGACTGTTAGTCTTGCCCTCACCAACATAATCACTCAGATATGCTGGGTCCTGCCTATAATGCTATAACTGGCACCTCTGGGAAAATATGTTATGTTAGGGTCTGGTCCGAAATGATACTCCCAAGTTTTCAATCAACAGCAACGCGTTCTTGACATGTTACTAAAGTTTCATCTTAACACAAGAGGAATTCTTTCCTCCTTGTGTTTTTCTGCGATGAATTGTTGTCGATTGTTGAAATCTACCTCTTTCTTCGCCTGTCTTCGTATTTTCTGTACTGCTATAATGCCTCTGGCTATGGTTTGTTCTTTGAAGACAGATTTTTTTCCTCTTGAGCTTTCTTTGGTTGTTAGAGAGGTAGGGTCAAGTGGGGTATATGGACCCCTTAAAATCAAGAGTCGTAATTTCCAATAATTTGTATTATTCTTTAATGACTTTTCATTATCAATTGGAAGCTTTGGTCACATGGGTATGTACAGACCAAAAGATATTCCATTAGATCTCTAACCAATAAAAGATATAGGCTTTTTCCAAACTTATTTTTGCAAAGGTCTAATATTACACCCCATGCAGCGGCATTATGGACCCACCCTATTATTTGCAATAGGGCGGGGTAATAGGGACCTCATATGGTCCATAATGCCCCTTCCCAGAAATGTTCTACATGGGAATATAGGGTGTTCCATATATTACCCCCAGATCACTCATACGTACACCAATTATCCATCCGTTTTTTTAAAGATGTAACTGGATCTGATTCATGTACTGATCAGGGGAATGGCATACCTTATGTTGCATGGTAACACAAAACAACCTCCAGACCGATGCTCACGATAAAATGCGGATGTTTTAAAGATCATCACACTGAACTAGAAGAAAACGTGTTGAAAATTTTAATTTAAAATATTCTATAACTGTAAGGGAACTACCTCCGTTAATAACTTAATTTCAGTTATCAATGATGTTCTTTCAAGTAGCAATTGGAGGAACACTCCTACCATCCCCAGTTAAAAGTTGCAAGGGGTCCATAATGCCCCGGGGGGGGGTCCATAGTAACCCCCCCGCTTTACCCTGGTTCCATCCTGATTAATTCGGCTTTAACAAACCCCTTAATACTGAGGGGCTGTGACAGGAGCTGTCCAAATAACACCATGTTTTCGTGGCTTGTGTAACATCTAACATCTAAGATGTTTGGTTAGTTTCTAAACCTTTCGTTCCGCCTTTGTATATCACTAGGTCTAGAAACTGGATTTCTTCCTTTGAGGCTGTGTAGGTAAATTTCAATGAAGGGTGAATTTCGTAGATTCTTACATGAAGCATCCGATTCTTTCATTGAACCTTTCCACATAAGTAGTGAGTCGTCCATGTATATGTGGAACGTTACTACGTTCTCACCCATGTTCATAATTCTTTGAACAAGTTTGTTCACTACTAGACAACATAATGACGGGCTGCTCCGTAGACCCATGGGACATCCAGCTACCTGAAGATAGAATTCATTATTGAACTCGAAGGCATTGCGGTTAAAGCACTAGCTTCACTATTTTCCTCATATACGCCAGACTTGGCATAGGAGGGTCATAGGAAGAATGATTTAACTTTGCCAATGTTCATGGCTATATCATATGCTTCTTCTTGCGTCTTTCGGTACGCCGGAACATGCTAACAACATATATACTAGCTATTATGATGTCGTTAGGTAAAACCATGTTCTATACTTTGCGGATAGTGTCCGCTGTATCTTTCAGATATGCCGGTGATTTCTTGACCTAAGAGGTAAAAATCCAAAAATTCTGCTATTTTATTTAGCGGTGCCCCACACGAACTAACTACTGGTCTACCCACAAAAACCTGGTTAGGTTCTTTCACTTTCTTGTGAACTTTGGGTAGCATAAAGAAGACCGGTGTCTTTGTCTCAAGACTTGTTTCTGGGTCTAAATAGTCTGCCAAAGCTTTGTCTACTGCCTTAGCTCTGAACATCTCGCAGACTAGTTCACTAACCATTTTCGCCGTGTCATTAGTCATATCGTAATCTAATCTAAGATACGATTTTCTGTCTTGAAGCTGGCGCAGGCCCTCTTTCCTGGACATTCCCTGGATGTCGATTTTTCATTTTGAGTAGTAAGCTAATATATTCTTTCAAAAGAAGAGCAAAATAAAAATAATATTTTATGTAAAATTACATATGAAATGTTTCTCTGATAAACATCTTAAGTAATATGGAGTAAGCATACCTAAGGTTTCTTGCAGAAGTGGGGCTACCTGGAAGCAGATCAGGACACTACCTGTGTTGTGGAACAGCACATCTCTTGGTCTGCCCACTGCTATAGCAACATACAATGCACAGACAAGGACCGTGCGGAATTCAGTGAAGCAGCCAGACGATGTACCCATCTCTGGCAGGATCATATTTGAGAACCACTCTGTTTGGACACGATAAGAAGAAGCATGCCAAAAACAAAGTTAAATATATAGCAATGACGGAATGATGACAATATCCCAGCTAATTTGATGATTATACGAATCAGTGGTGATTTCCCTTCACTTTGTATGTCAAAATATAAGGGTCTGGCAAATACACCTATCCAATTCTTGCTGAAGGAAAATGCATCTCAAAGTATTATTAATGGAACCTGTTGCTTTTTTAAACATTAAGTCCATTAGAGAACATTAAGTCCATTAGAGAATGAAAATAGAGATTACGGGCACGTAGGATCTTGATAGAGGCGGGTTCGTACAAAAACGTACGATCTCAGTGATGGAATGAGGAGATATGTTTGCTTTTAAAAGCCCATCTCAGCTAATTTTATGATTGTGAACCACAATTAATCCTGATTGTACTTCAGACTGTATGTCGAAATATAAGGGTTTGGCAAACGCTTGCTGAAGAAAAAAATCATCTCAAATTAATATTAATGGAAGTTGTTTGCTTATTTTCAAACAAAATATCCATTAGAGTATGAAAATGGAGATTACGGGCACGTACCATTTTGATATACAAGGGTTCGCACAAAAATGACCGGTGATATTTAATTAAATCTACGATCTCAGTGAAGATGTTAAAATCTCATACGAGTTCTTGTAAGAGTTATGAGGTGTACATGATGTACGTGCAGAAATGAAATTCATTAGTTACATTTTGCTCTAAGTGAAAAGGTTGTCAGATGTAAATGGCAGACAATATGGCAAACGGTACAGCTACAACACTTTCTTGCATGGATTCTACAGGTTCTGCTACAGATATTTCACAAATAGGTTTGCTATTTCAAACAATGGCATTACTTGTTGTGATTTTGACTAACATTCTTGGTAATACAATCCTCGTTATTGTGATTTCAGCAGCCAAGGAAATGCGCAGGTCACCTAAAATCGTAATTATGTCAAAAGGAATTGCCAGCTTATGTATTGGCCTTTTCCTCGCCATACCGTTAATGACGGCACTTCCACGTGATAAATGGATCTTAGGCAATGCACTATGCGTATTTTATGCATATGGAGTGAACGCTTGGCATTTAAGTTGTATCTTCTCTGGGTTTTTGTACAACTTGGATCGTTATCTGTTTTTGACACGACCATTGAAGTACCACTCTTTGGTGACAGTTCGGAAAACACAAGCTTTAGTAGTCGCTTGTTGGACATTGGGGATCTGCATTTCCCTTCCTGATGGAATAGTCTGTGGCTGGTTGGCGGAGTATCGCTGTCAGTATTTCGCATGTGTATTTCTACCACGTTCCCAAACAGAATCACAAATCATTTTGGCACTCACAATCCTACGAATGTCATTGATATCCATACCGTTAGCATGCATGGTCTATTCCTTCGCACGAATTCGGATACTGGCGACGATTCGAGCAAGAAGAAATAAAATAAATCTACAGAAGGACAGAGCTACCGGCAATCTAAAAGACAAACACATTTTAAATCATTGAAACCTATGCTTTTCTTGTCGCTACTAATTTTACCATCTTTGTTACTTGGATTTTTAACAACCTATATATTAGTCTACAACTTAGCACCCTATCCCGCGGTGTTCACTTCTTAATAACACTTTGTACCTTATTTTATACCTGTGCTCTAGGATTTCTACATTATCATCTCAATATGCCATTTCAAAAAGCTGTTAAAGATTTTTTCAAAAAGTAATTACATAAAAGGAACCATCAAGGAAATGATAATCATCTTGTCTTTAAAGAGTGGGACACAAAGGTATGCAGATAGGTTGTTACGCAACAGGTGTGTCTGAAAAGTTCTGAGCCAAAGGAAGAAGGGCGTGGCTGTTCAGATTCCACTTACTGTACACGCATTTCAACTCATCAAATGAACATGTGGTAAGTTTGGATTGGCTATGATCCCACATTGTAAGTCTGGTCTCTCTAAACCTCTCAAGAATCGACTGTTTTTGAAGATTATGGGGGGGGGGGTCATGATATTCAGAGTTTCATCAAAAAGCACCATTTCAAGAGTAGAATTACTAAGAGGATCCATGGGAAGAGAGAAGTCACACTGGGGAGGATGCCCTTTCCTGGTATATCGTCAGACAATTTGTTAGTATGCCCGAACAGGATTGGCAGCAGAAACGATGCAACCATTTATGTCCTATTTTTTTCTTCATAAGCAAGGACTCGTTTTGGAATTGTTCGGGGTGTCTGACCTTTTGGCGTGGTAGAAAAATAACAAACGCTAACCACACATGGCCACATAAAACTTTTCCCATGTTCATTTGATAAGTTGAAATACTTACACAATAAGACTCAGAACTTTTCAATCGCCCCTTGTATTTTTATGTTTGTGTGTATGCCTGTGTCTGTTCATCATACTACGTGTGTACGTTGCATATTTTAGTTTCCCGATTTTGGTCGTACGGGCAAGATGTATGTGAGCTCACGTATATAAAGAAAGTTTCATACATGTTATGAAAAGACCCACAATATTTGGGACCCGCAACACAATGCAATTTTTCATCCATTTTGTATGAATGGACCTTATGTCATAATGTGAAAGGGAAATGCTGATGCATATGACTTTGAAGAGCTGGAAGCTATATATTAATGATTTCTCCAATACATTCGTTTAAAAGAGTATTTCAGGTGATCATTCTTCAAGCAAACATACCACAATTATTAAAGCCGAACTAAAGGTAATTTCAATAAAAATACTACTAAAATCTGGAACGATTGCTGATATGTTGTACATTGAAAATCCTGTGGAACATTATGTTAATTAAAATATGGACCGCTTCAACTCATACGGTTTTAAAACATCTTTGGATTTATTCTCAATGTTGGGTATTTTTTGAGATCGCATTAATTATAGTCACTAATACAAAATTACTTATATTAGCGACTATTAGTTTACATGTTAGATTACTTTTTATATCCCGTAAATTAATATATTCCATGGTTCATTGATTGTTTAAAAGTGCGTCACATGTCCGCAAATAGTTCAACTATTTGCAAGAAAGAGAGCGAAAGAGAGATCGGGGGAAATAGGCGCCTATTTCCCTCTGTCTCGATACACGTGTTACCAGTTCATGTATCAGATCCTTTACTGTGATCAATACGGCTGTTGAATCAGGCATCGACAATAATAGACTCTTGCTAGCATTACCCAACGTATCACGACGCCCGTGTGTATTAGTCATGTTAGTTATTGCTGTAAATTGAACTTTGACGCATTGATGATGCTAATTTCACCTTTGACCTCGTTGTGCAGACGACACCGTAACCACAACATGGCTGCGCCCGTAGGCGTAAACACCGGTGAAAACCCATCTGCAAACTCCCGCGATTTTGTCTTGTAAACGAAAATGAACTTACACAATTCATCGATAGCGCGGATAGTGAAAATACGAAGAAACAAATCAAGTATGGTCTGTCTGTTTTCGAGGAGTTTTGTACGGAAATTAACGGCGGTGATTTCAATGTCATGGACAAGTCCGACAACGCTGATCTCGACTTGTTTTGTCCGCAGTTTTATGCGGTGCACGGAAACAGAAGGGTGAGTTGTACAGCAAAAAATCTATGCAGTCAATTCGGTGCGGACTTCAGCGTCATTTCCTTGCCGAAAAAGAAGTTGATATCATAAATGGATCGGACTTTCCTCGGTCTAAGAAGGCATTCAAAGCCTTGATGGTTCGGCTCAAAGCAAATGGAAAAACCAGTGTGAAGCATCACCCACCAATACTAGATGAAGACATGACTCGCATTCAATCTAGCATAGATATCACTACTGCCAAGGGTTTGCAGCAGAAGGTATTTATTGATGTTATGATCTATTTTCTCCAATCGCGGCATGGAAAACCTGAGGCAAATGAAACCAGGAGATTTTATCTTTCATCCAGCAACAGCGAATCAAATGGAGTATTTCACTCTTCGTGACATGTGTACAAAAAATCACACCAATGATGATGAGGAAAGCCAAGGTGGTCGTATGTACAAAGTAGAAGGTAATCCTCGCTGTCCTCTTGAATCTTTAAAAAAATACAAGAAAAAGCTTAACCCAAAGTGTGAATGGATGTGTCAAAGGCCGAAACCTAGCGTGCATGAAGATGATGCTGTTTGGTATGATAATATTCCTGTCGGCAAGAATACGCTGTGCAATTTCACCAAGAATTTGTCTATTGAAGCATCTTGCTCCAAGCTTTATACAAACCATTGCTTGCGAGCAACCAGCGTGACGCTGCTTGACCATGCCGGTTACGCGTCTCGCGATAACATGACCGTCTCAGGCCACAGATCAGAGACTTCTATTAAAAACTATGCTCGCACGAGTGACACAACAAAACAGAAAATGTCGGAAACCATATCGGCAACAGTGAATCAACTTCCCAGTCAAGAGCCTGAACAAAGAGTGTCAAATATGGCTATAGTCACTGATAGTTGAACCATCAGACAATGACATGGAGCCAATGAGTGACAGCCAGTGTCAAAGAATCCTAAATGAAATCAGTGAAAATCCAGGGATTCTTCATGATATCGCCAATACAGTTGAGACTGCTGCATCTCGCACAGTAACTATCAACCAAAGTCCACAAAGCCAAAACCTCAGCATGATCACCAACCAGAACCATGGACAACATGCCAACTTTCATTTCCATGGATGTGTGGTGAACATTTATAATAAGTAGACCTCATGCCTTGGGAAATTTCACTACCACACTGGTAGTGTGTACATATGTTGACATGTGACTTTTAATGTTTTGCGGTTTAATTGGAATTTTGAACCTCTGAAATCTTTGGAGACGTTGGAATTTGAACTTTTGAAGTTGTTAAACTTTTGGATGGAACATTTAATATTGTTTTATTGGAATTTGGAAAAGAAATGAAGACCTCAACAAGATGGTGAGTAAACTTTATTATTTCTCATATTTTTGCATATAGGCCTATTTTAGGCCTATATGGCCTCAGGCCTATATTTCACTTTTAACCAATCAATGAACAAAGAATATATTAATGAAGGCTATAAAACAAATATTTAATGATCTTATTCGGGATCTTTGTGGAATCTATTGGTCCCCTCGGTGAACTGGAGGGCGTGGGGTACTATTTTCCCTCGACCTTCGGTCTCGGGAAATAGTACCCCACGCCCTCCAGTTCACATCGGGGGCCAATAGATTCCACAAGATCCCTCATGATCATTAAATATTTGTATAAAATATCTTCCCTTGCTACGAAAGTTTTGTTTATAGTGTTTTAGTTTAATAATATTTTTTAATTGTAGGTGTTTAAAGACTTTTGTGAAGGCGTGTAAACATTATCAGACTTTTTTCGTTTTAGTTGTACTTCTTTATAGTAACAATAATAATGCAAGTACTTATATAGCGCTCTTACAATGAAAAAAATAAAGTATCACAGCGCTGAACAATTTTGAGTATTTTATTAACAAACCTCTTTCATTTCTCTTGCATTTTGTTATTACATTTCGCATGATTGTACCTATGGATTATAATTTGAAATCTTCAATATATGTTTGCAATGGCTTGTGAGATGTTTCCAGAGCTGGTAATGCGTTACCAGATAATGCGTTACCAGATTTGGTAACGTTACTAGATAGAATTGCCCGGACAATGCGATGCAAATGGTAGAAGGGAAAAACATGACTAATGAGCGTCAACCCAAGTGTCGTGTCTTTAATCAAGTTTGCCTGCAATAAGCAATTTGAGAAGTGCAATCACAAGACTTGATCGATGAGCGTCATTCAATATAATTATTAACTTCAGAAAAGGCTTAATATAAATACACAATGCAGCTATGAAGACGTTTACCATATATTATTGATGGAGGCTTCTACCTGAATTTGTGTCCAGCCTTAAAAAGTACCAAATTTCTTATGTACATAAATGATCTGCCTGATGGTCTCCAGTCAAATGTCTGCCTTTTTGCAGACGATTGTGTTGTTTACCGACCAATCGAATCGTCGTCCGACTGTGAAATTCTTCAAAAGGATCTAAAATGTCTTGAGAAGTGGGAGGCGAAATGGCTGAAGTCTTTTAAGCCGGAGAAATGCAACATCATGCGCTTTTCAAGGAGGAAAAGTAAGATCGAGTACTCCTACAAGCTCTCTGGGCACTTCCTGCAGGCTCTCGGCCAGCACAAATACCTTGGCGTTGTACTGTCAACCGACATGAAATGGAATCGTGAATGCCCAGCAAAATGTTAAGAGTCAAGCCTACAAAAGCTTGCTCCGGCCTCATGTGGAATATTGTAGTACAGTTTGGGATCCCCACACTAAGAAAAACATCCAGAAAATTGAAGCTGTCCAAAGACGTGCTGCCCGTTTCATCACCAAGGATTACAGAACTAGAAGGGAAAGTTCAGTGACCGAAATGTTGAAGAACATCCGTCTATCATTCCAGCTCTGCAACAGAGACGTGAGACCAGCAGGCTTGTTATGATGCACAAAATTGTTCATAATAATGACGACCTTCGTCTGAACGACCATCTTGGCCTCGACACCAGACCAGAGACTACAGCTCACACTAGACGTTCTTTCTTCTTCTTGCGTATGAGGCAGCAGCTAAATATGTTGTAAACGGTGGAGCCAGCTCACAGTTGATTTGTTGGGGTTTGAGAAATCTATGTCCACCGGTGGACCAAAGGTAGGGCACTCATTGAGAATGTGATCCGCAGTCTGTGATGGAGAACCACATTGGCAGGCTGGCGATGGATTGCTGTTGAAGCGACCGACTCCTGTGCGAATCCGGTTTAAGGTGGTGACCCATTCCTTGCGTGGAAGATTGCTACCAGGTGGTAGTTCTGTCATAGGTGTAATAGTGAGTTGGTCTGGTCTTGAAGTATCTAGCCAGGCAGTATTCCATATCTGTAAGATGTTGAATAGGGAGCTGGAGAGTTTAGCAGCATGTCAACAGAAAGGTCAACGAGAGCACGTGTCTGTCTGCCGAGCTGGTTTGATTCTTTGACAGTGTTATGCAGCAGGTGCTTGTTGTCCAGCAGGGCCTTATTCACTAGTTTGCAGGATTAACAGCTAAGGAGATTGGCAAGCCAGCCAAACTCCTACTAATATCGGCAAGGAGTGCTAACTTATGTATTGCATTCTTCGTCATAATTCCTCATGACAAGTGGAGCATTGAAGATGCCTTTTGTGTTTTCTATGCCTATGGGATTCATGCGTGGTATTTATACAATATCTTATCTGGGTCATTGCATCATCTAGATATTTGATGAGAGCATTGAGGTAGTGCAACTTGATGACGAGTCAAAGAACACTTGTGTTAGTTGTAGCTTGCCGGGGTCCGTTCCCGAATCTCAGTCGTAAAAAGGACATCGCCGGATAAGGAATGAAGGGCGCCCTCTATAGTTTTATGAGAACGGATGAACTTGAAACATTCCTCATTATAAAGCGACATGCTCAAAGTTTACCTTTTGCTGGTTTCCAAAAAATCTCACTTTACATAAATCCCAAAAAGTCGCTTTTATGTAAAATTATAATACAGGCTTCAATGGGAATTTGAAATGTCTAAATATGAACCCTTTCCCCTCAAGAACCACAATGCCGCTATATTATTTAGCAACATATATATGAGTGACATTCTGGTTCTTGGAGGGGAAAGACCTAATTTTGGCATTTTTGTTTTCTGGGGGGCCTGAACACTAAATGGAATTGCCAAAAACAGCAACAACCTATAATTACATACATACCATACCACATCGCTATGAGGTAAGGCATTCTGATCTACCAAGTGCTCAGTTCAGTAGCCGTGGATGGGCACATGATAACAACAGCTCATGTAGCCTCTCAAGGCGTCACTTACAACAAAGGGCAGCTATGCGACATCTTCCTGTTTCTTCATTTAAGTAATAAATGGACATTGAAATGGAGACGTGCTCTAAACTTTGCTTTTTCCAGAAAGCATGCCCCTGAAGTTTCTCATACTTTTCTCATTTTTTCTTGAGACATGTGTATTTTTGGAATAAAAACACATTGCGTACATGATGAAGTAGTTGTAAAACACCAACTCAAAATTTATGGTGAAATATAACTATGATGATTATAGAGGGTCTCCTTCTCTCCTTATCCGGCGATGTCCTTTTATACATGCATACTATATCGTGTCGTGCCTGAGTGAGTGAGTGGACGAATTTGTCCAAAACACTGTGTAACTGATATGAAAAGGTCTGTTATGTAGGACATACACATGAGTTAGTATACACGTACACGTAAGGCTATGAACGAGTTTGGGGAATGGGCCCCTGGTCATTTGCAACATGCCTCTTGCTTCCTGATGGGATTATCTACAGCTGGCTGGTAGAGTATCGGTGTCAGTATTACGCCTGTGTCTTCAAATATTAAGTTATATTAGCACTAACGATCCTACGATTATCTCTTGTATTCATTCGAGTAGCGATGTTGCGGCTCCCGTCGTACGGTACTCATACAATAGGCTTCTTTTCAAGTTAGCTGATGCGCCTCAAAAGAAGCCTATTGTATGAGTACCGTACGACGGGAGGCGCAACATCGCTAATGGTACGTACATTAAAGCGGCACTGGCACATTTTCACAAAATATGAAATTTCTTCAATTTGCTCTCAAATGATAATCTAGGCCATTGGAAGAACAGAGATATATAATTACACATAAAATAACATACCCCAAAACAGATAGGCATTGATATGAGGATAAAGACATCCAGGTAATTTGTAGGCCAACTTTTTAAGTTTTCCATAACTTTAATCAACAAATGTGTATATTACATGAATATTTTTGACTCGTACTCACTGATATTAAAACCACAAAGGCTATAGACCGGTCAAACAGTGTGCATAGCGTGAGAAACATGCATAACGGAGTACGTGGTCTTGTGTTAAACGCCATTTTCGTCGTCTGCTGAATTTAACGTCGGCAGCGACGTTAAATTATAAAATCGTTCTGTTTACCCATAAGGAAGCTGATTTGGTCTTAATCATTTCGGGTGAGGGCTTTTGTATATAAAAGCTTTACAACCATGCAAAAATATCGATTTTGAAAAATCTTGAGGGCGCACTATTTTTCAAATGTGCCAGTGTCTCTTTAATTTCCTCTGTAAAGATAAGGATAATAGCAATAATCCATGTGCGAAGAATCCAAGCTGTTGTTACAGCGGGAGAAGATAATCATCACCGTGGACGACCAAGACATTTCAAATCTTTAAAACATTATCTTCATGTTATCAATGTTGATTTTATTGTCGTTCACGCCACGAGTGTTTAATAGTTATACATTTTCCGAGGATTTTCAGTTCTTCATAACGCTTTTAGATAACGTAATGCAGCTCTTGCAAGGCTTTTGTTGATATTAGTCATGTGTTCAGTAATCTTATTTTGAATGATCTCAAACTTGTCCTTTGCTTTATAACCATGGTAAAATATTTCCCTTAAAACTTTTTTTGGGTCTCCATTACTGATTTCAAAATATTATCTCCGATTTTGAATTAAAATACCTTTGGTTTACCATTGCAGATAGACATAGATTTACATTTAGATGGTTTTAGTGTAAGATTCATCGATTTGTAATTTGGTGGATTTCAGTCATTATACTTGAATACCGTCTGCAAATGGAGAGTGATGTATCTCTTCCCGTCCATGTTGTACCCGTACAAACTCTTGGTTTTTCAGACACTAGATGGTCGGATTAAAAGCAAGTAAAAACATAATAGGAGATCAGGGGTCTCCCTGGAATACACCACGTTTAAATTTAAACTGTGCAGTTGTCCAGGTTGCCGGGCCAGGTTGTCTAATGTAAGTGAGACTGGATCAGGCGGGTACAAATGCCCATAGACAATTTCGATATCGATGGTGATAGCGCCACCACTTTCGATAAGCTACATAATTAATTATGAATAAACGCATTCATGACGTAAACCGGGGGATGACGTAGCGTAATAGCGCCACGCACGGCTGGCGAACTATAAGCTACAGATTTCATGCAAATCAGTGTGAAGTACGCATCCATTCTCTTGATCGAGTTTCCTATCCCGATATATTTAGGATCCCTGACTGGATCGGGTATTTTGTTTCTTTCTTAGGGTATGTGAATCAGATTATGCCAACGGAGCCGAAAGCATCAGAGATAAAAATAACATGGATAGTTTTCTCTCTTAATTTTGCAGGACATCAGTTCCCCCATAACCACTGAGTGTTCGATGCACTTATTAACAAATAAATGGTAAATGGTAGAAGTATACGAACTTATAAAGCCCAAATCTGCAAATTATGATGCAAATGAGTGCCCGCCCGTTTAGCAAGGTAACCGAATTCGGAAATAAAGATATGTATTGAGGAACGTTATTTTTACTATTATTATTTTAGTTGACAATGTGCTATTTCCTTAAAAGCTGATTTTCCGAGGATGGCGCCCTCAAATTATGTATTATATGCCCCTTTGTACATAAATAGTGCTTATCCATATATTAATCACAGTGTGAAATAGTTAAGCTCAAATCAATGTCCATCATATAACCTTGTCATAAAATTATTATCAAAGGCCGACTCAGAGATTTTGCAACAATTTTTGTATATAAGTGTCAACTAGAACTAAGAATAGTCACCTAGAATGCTCAATTCCAAAATTTGATATGAATCGGACTTTTCGTTTGATGCAGTAAACGGTTATGTAGTATAAAAGTACCATACATGCGCACAACAAAGATTACAAATCTGAAATTTTATAACAAAAAGTGATTTTCTATATGAAGGACATCGATTTGAGCTAAGCTATTTCACAGAGTGATTGTAGCGTGTGGACAAGCATTATGTATATGCAATATATGTATATAGGGGTTTGGGTGGGGACGTGCCTCCGAGAGACTGTTTATATGGAGGATAACACAGGTCAAGCACAATTCTTCATTACAGGTTCAACAGGTGAAACAGCCAAAAAAGGGACCCATAACTATACCAGAGATGCAAATGTTGGGCCAAATTTAACCCAAATTTGCCAGTTTTTTCTTCAAAATTTCAACATTTTAAGCAAATTTGGACAATTTTGGCTTCTGATTGAGGAATTTTGACTAATTTTCCAACGATTTTTAGAAAATTTTGGCTTCCGATTGAGAAATTTGACTAATTTTCCAAAAAAATTGAGAAAACTTTGAAAAAACGACCATTGCTATACCAAAATTGGCATGAAGAAAGGGGTCTTAGATATACCAGAAGGCTGAAAATGAGACCGATGTCTGTGGTAGAGTAGATATGCGCATGAATTGTGCACTTGTTGATAAAAGCATAAAATTTGGCACACAGTTTAGGCATATTCTAAGAAGGATTTTTGGCTATAGGGGCATCGCAGAATTTTCGTGTAACAAAATGGCGGCCATTTTTCAAAATGGCTGCCATTTCTGGTATTTTAGCTTTTTTAATGGACTAAATGTGTTTTGTTTGTTTCTTTTGGGCTACCAAAACATGATTTGTAGCCCAGAGCAATACCTAAAATAGAAATTTATTTATGGTAACTCTTCGGTAACAGAAATGGTGGCCATTTCCAAAATGGCGTTCTTTTTCCAAAATGGCTGCCAATTCCCTTATTTTACCAATTTGCATCGACTGAATATGCATTTTCTTACTACCAAAGCATATTTTTATCATATAGCAATGCAAAAATAAAACCTGTAAATAGGCAAT
>JAMKCH010016845.1:0-70000 GCA_023653785.1 Ophioderma brevispina
GACGAATGGTTAGGGCTCGTGTTTAAAGCTTCTGTTAAGCAAGCAAGTTGTTTAAAAAGATGTAAACGCGTTTTGCTTAAACGCAATTATAAATTACGGCGATTTTAAGCTAAATCGCGTTTGGTTTAAACAAGTTTTCTGGAATAGCGGGCCTTGTGGTTTAGAAATTAACCATGGGCCCGAACACCTAACCCCACCTTAGCCTTCACTTTCTAACCACTGTTTTTTTACAGTGTAGAAACGTGGCATTTTTCTCATTAATCTGCAAAATGATTTGGCTGAACTTCATCTGCAAAATCTGAACTCAAGCATCTATCCCCTATGAAGTGATGGGCATTAATATGGCTTTCTACTGTTATGTTACCGTGCAAATTTCGCTTGCATGAGCAGATTGTAATACACACACTTTCTACCCCCCACGTTAAAAGATTTGAGTCAATTGAAATTTTGGAATTTAGGAACGTGGGATATGACGTTGTCCTATAACACGAGGATAATTATATTTGTAATCGCAATGGTAGAACGGGCCTCCTTTCAAGGTCAAAATATATACTTACTTCGTCTTCTCTAAAACAAAACGAATCACATCATGAACCACAACAATGGATGTTTAAACATTTTTTAATCATATGTTATCCAATATGACTCCATTAAAAAAAAAGCGTCATCCATTGTGACTCGAGCAAGGGTGCAAAGTGTGGATGCATCTTTTTTTCTTCAATCCTTAATTGAACGGAGCTGTTGTCTCGACCTTCCTCTTTGACCTTCTCTTTTTAAGGGGGGGGGGCGAATTCTAAAAAAGGGACTTTTTTTTGCCCAAAGTTGTCCCCCCTCCCCCCGTTACGGGCCTGAGTACCTTACAACCATTTTTGTCCCCTTGGTAGCATCCTAAGGTTTCTATACAGGACCCTCTTAGTGTGTTCGCGTTTTCAGAAACACTGTTTTAAACCCTTTAAGTTCTATCTAAAAGCTTTTCTTTCGGTTCTACAATAACTTTTTGAAGGTTTGAAGGGTTCCTGAGTAAGGGTTCTTTAAGTTAAAGGTTCTGCAAAGAACAATTTTCTTGGGCTGCATACCTTAAACTTATAGGTTCTACAAAGAACCCAATAAAGATCGTTATAGGGTACATAGCCAAAAAATAGTTCTTTAGCCAGTTTTTTCATTTTCTTTTTATACCTTAAAACCTTTAACACCAGACTCGGAGATTTCTAGAGGAGGGCGTCGCGCGCTTCAAACAAATCCGTGTTTTTTTGCATATGCATCATGCTTGTCCATGTACTAATCATGTTTGAAATACCTCGCTCAAATCCTTCATATAGACAATCGCCACTTTGTTATAATTCCGGATCGGAATTTTTGTTACACACAGTATCCCATCCCACTTTGGATTGTGCAAATTTTTTTTAGGTTATCTATATTTAGTTTCTTTTTTCTAGTTTGAATTTTCCCAACGTATATTTGAATCTCTGAGTCATCCTTTAAGAAGCCTTAATGTTAATAAAGCTTCCTTCAGGGGTTCTCTGTAGACATAAAGATTGATTTCAAAGCAACACATTAGTTGAGAATATGGATGCTTCAGATACGTCAAAATGTTCTAAGTTGCACCTTTTTTTTTTCTAAGAAGTACAGTACTTTGATATTTCGCTTGCATTATATTTGAATATTTGTCTATGTCTACCTCAATTGTTATTGATCACTTCGGTCAAATTTGAAAACTATTGAAAAATAATATGAAAAGTGACACAATGTCATTGGGTCTTTCAAATTTTACCACAGCTCAATTGGTTTCCAATTATATACGGTCGATTTTCATGAAAGGTGCATTTTGGAGGTAAGACACAGCCCGAAAAAAATTGTCTCAAAATTGGTATGTTTTTATGTTTTAAACTTTAAATATTCAATACCTATTGCGGGAAAAATATTGCCAACAACACTTCTTTACGACGTTTCTGCACAGTATGCCCAAAACATTTGTACAAGTCAAAAGAATATGATTTATTACGTTATCAAAATTTAAAGCACAAATTACCAACTGAGTACATTATCAGAGAGGTTACTGGGAACAATTTTTTTTGTTTTTTTTTAATTTGTACGAAGTTAAAGTCTTTGAGTAACTACTTGACTCAAGGTATATGCTCCAATTTGTTTAATTTATTACGTTATCCTTGAAGTAATTGAATTCCTGCATGAAAATTGGACCTCTCATAATACACAAATATTAATAGTACCTTTTACTAATTTATTTCTAAAGATACATTTAATTGAAACATATCGTTCCATGGCTAAATTATAGTTGACGATGTAACAAAAAAGCATTCAACGTAATAAACGATAACATAATACACAATAAGTAGTAAAACATTTTGACAAATTTTTCACTTCTTCATTGGGACTAAGATGTATCTGATTGAAAGTTGATATTATTTTTGTGTTCGGAAAATCAGTGGCTATGCCACTCTTGACAAGATTTAAAAGCTTGTTTGGTTGCTGAGAAATGGGGGTAAAACTTAAAAAGGTCGCATTTTTAAAAAGTTCAAACATTCTTGGACTTTTAATAGTCATTGTGAGTGAGAAAGCCCTGTTCCAAACTGCGCATTTGTGTACCTTGAAATAAGATGCACAAGCAATATTCTTAGTAGATGTTTTACCAAACTTGGCAAACGCTTTATGAAGGTAACGTATGTCCCACGGACATTAGTGTACATGTATTTCGAAAAAATTAAAAATAAATTGAGAATACAAGGAAAACATTACATATTTCTTCACATGCTTGGCAACAAGGAAACATTGATATTTAGGAAGAATCGAAGGTGTTAAGTATTTTTTCAATTTTGTTATAATGTTGAGTTGTGTTTTGGCATCGATTTTCTACTATTTTTCGATGTATGAAGGCAAATTTAGATCTCATAGAAAGATATTGGAAAGTATGGCAAACTATATGCCCAACTGCAGTTCAACGGCTCCTATCAAAAGTACCGTTTTGTTCAATAAAGCATTGTTTAGTAACCCAAAACACAAAAATATCTGGAAATGCACCGTTTTTCATGAAAATCGACCATTATACGTGACGTGCATGACTGTAATTTTGTTACGTTGTTCCGGCCTCGAGTGACAGAGTTACGCAGTATGGCACGCTCCACGTATCCAAATCATGGCGAGTTCATGCGCTGTATATCGGGTTACCCCGCCTATATGTCGAGGGTTTACAGGGTGCCTATCCAGTTTGAACCTATGAGCCGTGTTTCATAAATCATGTCCAGATAAATGCCGAGTTTTAAAAAATGGGACATGATTTTTCTAAAAATGAGCAAACTCGACTGATTTTTTTCTCAATATGAGCAAAATCGACATGATTTTTGGTGTATGTGTAGAAAAAATCATGTCGAATTTTCTCATGGTGGAGAAAAATCATGTCGAGATTTGAAATCTGGACATGATTTATGTCAAACTCACATATGAGAGCCAAAACTCGATGTATAGGTGCAAAACTGGATAGGCTGCGCTGTAAACTCGACATATACAGCTGCACACTCGACATAATGGCGAGGACAAACTCGATACACGCGCGTGAAACTCGACATGCGCGGAAAACTCGCCATGATTGATAAGTGGAGCGTTAAAGTGGACATGATTTTGTCAACTCACATATAGAGAGCACAACCCGATGATAGGGGCAAAAAATGGAAAGATAGCGGCTTTAAATATACGTATAACGATGCAACTCGACATATGGCGAGGAAAAACTTCGATGACGACTTTTGCGCGTGAAACTCGGACATGCGCGGGAAAACTCGCCATGATTTGATCGTGGAGCGTGCCATAACGCAGCCATGAAACGCTCCCGCGTCCTTTGAATCACAGCATTATGCAGTTATAAGGGCGGCATGTTCCAAACACTATCAGCGAGAAGTTCAGTTCGGTTTGTATGGCAAGCTCACGTATCAAATAATGGCGAGTTTCATGCGCAGTATATCGAGTTTACCGCTATATGTCGAGCTTACAGCGCTTGGCCCTATCCAGTTTGAACTCTATGTGCCGAGGTTCATAAATCATGTCCAGACTATTAAATCATTGTACCAGAATATAAATCATGCCGTATTTAAAAAAACGGACATGATTTTTTTAAACATGTGCAAAACTGGACATGATTTTTTTCTCAACATGAGCAAACTCGACATGATTTTTCTCAACATGAGCAACTCGACATGATTTTTCTCAACATGAGCAAACTCGAAATGATTTTTTTTAAACATTTACACCCAAAAATTCCATGTCGAGTTTCCTCATGTCGAGAATAAATTATGCCGAGTTTTGAAAAACTGGACATGATTATGTCAAATCCACCTATAGAGAGCACAACCTCGATGATAGAGGGCACCAAACTGGACCCCTTATAGCGCTGAACTCGACATATAACGCGCTGCACACTCGACATGATGGCGAGGAAAAAATCGATACACAGCGGCCGTGAACTCGACAGCGGCGGGGAAAACCGCCTGATTTGAGAGTGGAGGTTTAAAACTGGACAGGCTTTGTCAAACTTCACCATATCAGAGCACCACTCGATGGTGTATAGGGGCAAACTGAGACAGATAGCGCTGTAAAATCGACATTATAAAGCTGCACATCGACATATTGGGAGGAAACACTCGATAAACAGCGCGTTGATTCGACGCGCGGGAAAACTCGCCATGATTTGATACGTGGAGCGTGCCATTAGGTTGTTTTTACCGTAGAAATAATAATAACAAGGTGCATGCGTCATTGATGTCACTGTCAATTTTACTGAAGAGGAGAGCAAAGCAAAGCACGGTACTAGTAAGATTACAATCATATTATTTGAATATATTTGTCAATCGTGAATTAGCCAACTCGGCCAAATCCGGGGGCCAAATTTGTACCCAACAACTGTAAAATGTACCCCAACATTGAATCGTGCGTTCTTATGCAACATTCGACTAATGGTACGATAAGGCAGAGCGGGCGAGGTTATGTGTGTTCTCAATAGTTAAGGTGTCGTGCATGCTTAGCGCTGCGTTGCTACTCATTTCAATCGTGCCCGACATCCTCTGGGCGGGTGGCCTACTAGAAATCATGTAATAGCGCCAATCACTCGTGCTGTTGTTGAAAAATTGAGCAAAGGTATATTATTGATTTTAATAGGCGTTTAAAAAGTGTTTAAACATAATTTGCACCACAATTCTAAAAAAAATGCTTCAATGATAATTTCGCCCAATATTCAATTAGCTTTGTAAAGCTCTTTTAAAGTGTTTGCAAAGGACGAATTCACTTGAGAACCTTCTGTTGAGCGGGGATACCCCTATGTTAGGGGAGACCGTGAAGTTGGATCTTTAGATGCCAGCCTTAGTCCTATGTCTACACCATTTCCCTGTGATACAGAGGGCGATCTTTCCTGCAATAGTGAGAACTTGGAATTCTGCTCGAAGTAGTAAACCTGTTAGGCAGTAAGAAGAAAGCGAATTAATATTCAAAATTCTGGAAGATCTTTTCATTGTTGCGGTAATACCGCGTATTCACCAAGTAGCTTTCAGCGGTTTACGCAAGCAATTTATAATGCAGAGTAGGCGGGGGATTTACGTCGATACACCGCACACGTGTCGTGTCAAGGTCCCATATGAGTAGCGTCCAAGACTCAGTAATGGCACCAGAGTTAGGGTGCAATGTAACTTTAAAACCGGGGGGTGGAAAGCAGATATAGTCCGCACGGGGAGCACGTCCGGGGCTCAAAAGACGATAACGGAATAAGCGTGAAAACTAATGTTGCGTGAAGAGTCAACTGAATCGATTGCCCTATTGTTCACCATTGTTCCCGGACTATGAAGTACGCTGGACAATAATACTTCTACACCGGGTTACTCCCGATTAGGGTCTCACTTTTGAACTGGCGTCATTAGTTACAACGTCCTTGTGAGAAGTGTATTATACTCGTTTGTGTTTTCCATATTAACTGATCCTGCACCCAAATATTTATTTCAGCACCAATACCCAATATACCTAGTCACAAGGTCACGGTTTATTCCGTACCAGTGGTGACATGTAAACATCACGGTGGTAACTTTAAGGACACTAGCTCATGAGGGACTCTTGTTTTGTAAAAACCGAGATTTTAAACATTGTTTATCGCCCGTAGTTTCTCCCTCTCCCCCGAATCTAGGAATGAAGAAGTAATGTAATAGATTGAAAAATGTTTTTTTATCACTTATTACATCTTGCTTTTTTTCATACATCAATTCTCAAGTATCCCCATATCATGACGGAGGCCAGGCAGGGCTTTTCTATAAGCGTTTTTTGCTCTTGCTATAGCTCTGTGAATATGGAGAGTGTTTTTATAATGAAAAAGAAAGTAACCATTGCGACATGTGTAACAATCTCAATGAGATGTCCGATGTCGCAAAGAAAACCACAGCGGAACGATAGTCTCGCCCAGCCAGACCAAGGAAATGGTCCTTACAAGCGCGAGACACGGCGACAGTAGACCCGCTCGGATGTGGTTATAAACGACTGGTAATGAAGATGCATCTATCCGAGTCAAAGGCGGGCGAGTGGTATTTGAATTTTGTCAATCAATGGACAAGTTGGTTCGTTCGAAGGCGTATGAGTGCCATTGGGGGGGGAAAATGTGTTAGCGCAGTATTAAAAGGAACGATGTCCAAGGGTCGGGAGGAAGGGGGCCCAGTGATCTCTGATTTTTTAGGATTTTCGTTTTTGATTGTTTTGGCTGCATCGTGTGGTGAGTGCGACTTTGTAAAGTGCTAATTCACCAAATGAAATACGTTTGATTTTATGTCAATTGAACTACTGTGCCCTGAATCCGTGAACAGAGACGAGACTGTGGGACAGTCTATCACGGACCCTAAGCTGCGCCATCATTTCATAGTGTCCCGTTGGTGATCTAGTTATTGTTAGTAAAAAAATATCTATAAACCTGTTAGCAAGATTGTTCTGTCCCACTAACTCAACATCGACAATCGGTATCGAAGTTCAACCGATTCTGTAAGGACAAAACACAAGTGCTTTGGAGCCGGTGCGTTAACTATAGGAAAAACAGACTGACAATGATTCACTGATGCCCTGGAAAGAACGTGAAGAGGACCGCTCCAAAAACCCCATAATTATGAAATTGCCCAACTAGGAAAAAGACTGCCGGCGATTCATACCCAGAGTCTGAAGGCCCAGAATACCTACCAGCCTTTCCAAAGATTGTGCTAAAGAATAACAAGAGTATACCACCATGGTTGAAGTGATAATTCCAGCTAAAACAAACGCTAAAGGAGACGGGTCAGAGAGGATCCGGGGGGGGGGGGGCACGGACATTGGCAAGAGGTACGGGTATGTGCTGGGCACGCGGAGGCGCGTAACAGACCTTGGCTTCGGGGGGGCAAGACTCAAGAAATTGCCCCATTTTTTTCCGGCTCGCTTCGATCGCGGGTTGACCCATATTTTTCCCCATTATCCCCCTTCTCTCGTCCCCATTTTTTCGCTTGCCTCCTTCCCCATTTTAGTTTTCGGGGGGGCATCGCCCCCCCTGCCCCCCCACCGCTGGTGACGCAATGTGTGCGGCCTTAAGACCCCAATTTCGCGTCTCTCCAGCCGTTCCCAAGATCCCCAGTGGAGCAATAATCAGTTCTAAGGTCCCCTTTTCAGAAAATTTTGGCCAGAAAGACGAATTTTAGCCAAATTTTAGCTCACCGCCTGCAAATTTCTCAAAATTTCAGTTACCAAGAACCTACTTTAGGACCCCGACAAAATCGTTACCAAGCCCCAAGTCGGAATCGGGGCCGCAAATCCCTACCGAAAAAAAAGTTGCGTGCCCCCCCCCCCGGGTATGAGGATCTCCCAGGAAAAGATCAAGATCTGGCTCACCTTAATTGAATCCACCCGTATGACCCATAACAGCAAAAAAGCATAGTCTACCATCGAAAGCTTCGAGGGGGTCAAACAGAACATCCAAAGCTGCCAAATGATACACCCAACAAAGTTGCCCACCAAATGCTTGTAAATGGCAAGTGCAGCAGAAGCCCAAGGCAGGGTTTAGTGGTGACCCATGGTTTCACTCGCCCCTCCAACATAGACGAATGGGAAACCGATAATTAAAACTTCAACCAGGAAAAGCCGTAGGCCTGACAACATCTCAACGAGCAGTGAAAAATTTTGTTGAATTAAAGGAGGGGCTTCTTAAGCTCTACAATTACTGCCATATCTCCCTCGGGTTTCCAGAGATCTGGAGGAAAGCACATGTTATGGCACTCCTAAAGCCTGGGGAAGATGCATCTAATCCCAAGAACTATAGACCAATATCACTCCTCAGCCATATCTACAAGCTCTTTGAACGTCTCCTGTTCAATCGCATTGCACCTGTGATAGACGAACACCTCATACCAGAACAAGCAGGTTTCCGGCCAGGCAAATCAACAACAAGTCAAGTTCTCAACCTAACTCAACACATCGAGGCTGGATTCAAGAAGGGTTTGGTAACCGGAGTCGTGTTCGTCGATCAATCAGCAGCGTATGACACTGTTAATCACAGATGCTTACTCCATAAGATTCTGGAACTCACCGAGGACATTCGCATGACGTGAGAGCATCAAAGGATTGCTTGCAAACAGCTATAGCGAAGAAGGGCCGATGACGTAGCTCAAGAATGGACTACCCCAAGGGAACATGCTCGCACCTCTCCTGTTCAACATCTATACCAACGACCAACCTAGGAGTGCAAGAACCTGTCGTTTTATCGATGCAGACGATCTTGGAATTAGCGCACAAGATGCAGACTTCACAGTTGTCGAAGAGAGACTCCCCAAATCTTTGGATGAACTCACTCCTAATTATGAGGAAAACCACCTACGTGCAAATCCATTCAAGACACAGGTGTGTGTGCTTTCCATTTACAATTTGACAGTTTTTCTGACATGAGAACTTGATGACCTCGTTCCAGGCCCGTACGCAGGGGGTGCGGGGTGTGTGATCGCCCCCTCCCCCCCCCCCCTAGTCCACAAAAAGGGCAAAATGTTCATTTTTTGCTGACATTTTTGATAAGGTCAAATATTTAGAGAAATTTTGGCAAGAAAGTCTACTTTTTGGTGATAAGATGATCAAAAAGCCCAAAAAGGACCATTTTAGGGGGGTTTCGTTAACTTTTACAAAAGGCCCATTTTTAAGTCCCACACCCCAAAATAAATCCTGCGTACGGCCCTGAATTTTGGCCATTTTGGCCACAGATGAATAGTTGCACAGTGTGCCCATTCTGGCATCTGCACAGTGTGGAGCTGGAGACGGAGACACAGCGTGGCCATGAACATTTTTGGGGAGCACAAAATTGGCAGGATGGCCAATATGGCCCCGCAATGGCTGTTCAATGAGTAATTGCCAATCTGGCCCCATTGACTTTGTCAATCGGGCAACATTTGGCTGTCACTCTGGTCCCAGGGTGTCTTCATAGCAATTTATGATTTTTAATCAAAATCTCTACTCCATAGTTTGGTACCTTGTTATTGCTACCATTTATTTTTAATATACTTTTCCCCATTTGTTACTCTCTAAATGCAAAAGAGTGAATGTCAATCTTTAGAGTGACTACAGGGCCCACTCCGAAAAGAGAGAGTGAAATTTCAAACCCTTGAAAGAGTTATGTTTGTTCAAATTTTTCTTGATAATGTAAAAAAATAATCAAGAGAAGGATTGATCAAAACATGTTTTTGAAAGGTGTGACATTTCACTCTTTTCAGAGTGGGGCCCTGTAGTCACTCTAATAGAGTAAAATCACTCTTGTGCATTTAGAGGAGAGTAACCTCAGGAAAAGGCGCATTATAAAGGAAAATTATTATTAGGTTATATTATATAAAAAGCAGCCAAAAAAAACGGGACCATCCAGTCGCCACCTGGGAACCATCCAAAATGTCCACTGTTATTTAAAATTCACTATTTTTGCATTTTGGACCTAAATAGCCAATTTGGGGTTCAGGAAATGATCAAAACCATGACACCACAAATGGAGCAGAAAACACCACCGAGAACCATCCAGTCACCATCTGGAACACATCCAAAGTGTGCCTTTTGTTTAAAAAATCGTTATTTTGAACAAAAATAGCCAATTTGGGTGCAGGCAATGATCAAAAAACCATTGATACAATTCGAAGAGAAAAACCAACCCCCCAAGGGGGGGGGGAACATCCAGTCACCATTGGAAACCATCCAAAGTGTGACACCTTTGGATTTTTTGAAACCATTTTGGGGTACACGCAATGCTCAACAGCCATTGCTACACAAAAAGGAGCCGAAAAACACCGGAAACCACCCAGAAACCATTTGGGAACCATCCAAAGTGTTCTACTTTATGTTAAAAAATCATTATTTTGACCATTTAAGACAACAATAAACAATTTGGGTTCACAGGCAATGATCAACAACCACGTGATACCAAATTGTTTCGCCGAAACCCGGCAACCATCCAGAAATCTCCCGAGAAACAATCAAAGTGTCCATTGTGTGTAGAAATCGGTATTTGACCATTTTGAACCGACATAGCCAATTTGGAGGAATCAGGCAATGATCAACAACCATTGATACACAACGGAGCCGAAAACACCCAGGAATCATCCAGAAATATGTGGGAATCATCCAAAGTATTCACGTTTGTTTAAAAAAAGGTTGTTTTGACCCATTTTGGAACCATCCAGTCACCATTTCGGAACCCACCCAAAAGGTGCACATTCGTTTTAAAATCGTTATTTAATTTTGACCAGTTTGAAAAAATAGCCAATTTGGGGGGTTTCAGGCAATGATCAAAACCATTGATACACAAAGGTGCCTGAAAACAAGGGAAACCAACAATAAACCATCTGGGAACTATCAGTGTCCACTTTTGTTAAAAATCCTAAATGTTGACCATTTTGGATCAAATAGCCAATTGGGTTGGGGCATGATCGCCAAACAATTGATACACAAAGGGTAAAAACACCGGAAGGCATCCAGAAATGCTGGGAAACCATCAACAGGTCCACTTGATGGTTAAAAAATCATAATTTGGACCCTTTGACCAAAAATAGCTGAATTGAATTCCAGGCTATGTTCAACAAACCAGTGAAACAAAGGATTCAAAAACACCGGAAACCATCACGGAAACCAGATGGAAACCATCCAAGTGTCATTTTGTTTAAAAAATCATTATTTTGAACCATTTGAACACAAACAAGCTAAGTTGGGATCTGGACAATGCTTTCAACAAACATTGATTGATACTCAGAGCCGAAAACACCAGGGAACAACCGAAGAATCATCCAAATATGAATTTATCACAAAGAATACCCATGTCGATGAATATGGATAAATGGTACCCAGCCATCTTAACAATATGGAAGAGAGAAACACCTGACCAAGCATGATATTTGGTGCAAATCATAAATTGCTATGGAGACACGCTGGAGCCAGAGTGACAGCCAACCCTGGCCTCGATTGGCAAATACCAACTGGGGCCAGATTGGCATTACTCGTTGAACACGATATTGTGGGGCCAATTGGCAGATATCAAATATGGCCCCTATGTGCAGCTTGCCATCCTGGCCACGCGGTGTCTCAGTCTCCAAGCACCACATGTGCAGATTGCCAAACTGGGCACACTGTGCCAAAATCTCCTGTATGATACTATGTTGCATATGTTGATTTGCATGAAAAGGAGCAAAAAGTCAAATGATTTCAATTAAATAATTGGCCCCGGGAAAAGGCGGTTAAAGAAATAGAGGGGGACCTATTTACGGTGGGAACATGGTAAATCCAATATGGTGGCAGTATGTGGTACTAAAAGCAACCTACCTCTTCCCTTAGGTTCCTCGCAGAAAACGAATTGGAAACACTCGTTATGCATACCTTTCTCGCAAATTTTCACGAAGCGTCCTCTGTGGGAAATCAAACAACAATGTCAACCAATAATACCATCAAATTAGCAGTCATTCGATGAAATGGTGTGTTGACAGATCATTTTGAGACCACTCATTAAAAACGGGTTTTCCCTGTGAACCTAAAAGTTTTTTGATAATTCAATCTTAAAGGAAATATCCCCCCCCCCCCCCCCCCCAAATAGTGCAAACTATACTTTTTTTATGAATTTTATGAATAGATGAAGTTTGGCAAGGGCTAAAGACACTTTCCCCCCGATTTAAGTGTATCCGTGTTATCGACTTCATATGATAGCCTGGCACTCGCAAACACTCACCGCGATGTTCGTGGGAAACAAAACTTACGTTTTAATGGTAAAGCGATAATTTATATTGCAACTCTCCATTCACTCTCTACGGTAATATTGATGGTTAAGGCTGACTCTGAGATTTCAAAATATAACTTTTTGCGATGAAATCAAGACAAAATAGTCACGAGAACTAAAGATGCTTGATTCCAAAGTTAAGTTTAATCGGATTTTCCGTTTTGAGGCAGTAAAATTTATATATAGTACAAAGGATACCATAGGATATCTGTTTATTACACAATAGTCGGATCTGGAATTTTTATAACAAAGTTCGACATGAAGGACCTCGATTTGGCGTAGCTATTTCGCACATCGATTAGTATGTGGACAAGCATTATAACATATATGCAAAACACTATGTGTTTGAAAATGAGGGCGAACATGTGACTCGGGCAATCTCTGACCCAGCCTTTAACTGGCCATTAACATGGCAGTTTTATTGTCTTTCTTGGGAAAGCAATGGATTGAAGGCTAAAATTTCAGACCTGGGTATCATCTTGATATCACAATTAGACGCACTACTGAGGGTAAGCCAGGTAGTCCCGAAGAAGATGTCGGTACAGTACCTCTAACACAATGATCAATTTGACATTTAACCTCTATACAAACTTCAAACCCCTTCCTGTGGCACCATTGGGGTTTCAGTGTGGTTGCTGCTATTTTTGACATCTGACATAGGGCTACCAAAAAAACCCTTAAGGACCAAATGTCCTTGCTTTTTTCAAAAAGCGCAATAAAAAAACACAGATCCACAAAAGTTTAAACTGTAAATATAAACGAAGTTACAAATCTTTAATACAGTTCCCTTTAATAAAAAGGCTTGAGCCAGAAAAAAAAAAGAAAAACTTCTTACTTTAGCGGACCACGGCATACGACACACACTTTGAGATGTGGCGGTTCGGTGCCACGATAGGCGGGGCTTGTGGTTCATGGACTTTTCTGAAAACAGTCTCTTTACCAGTCGCTCCTACCGCCCAAAGATGATGGTGCTGCAAAACAGAGCAAACAATTGGGTGTTAAGGTCCATGTAAATCACATTGCCTATAGTTCTGCTTGATGAGCTTTATTCCGTATATAACTCACTGCCTCTACACCGTGGCGTAACCAGTGGGGGGGCGGGGGGGCAAGTGCCCCCCCGGAACCCAAAAATCGGGAAAAATCGGGAAGGGGAGCCAAAAAATGGGAAGGAAAAAAGGGGAAGGAAGAGAAAAGAGAAAGGAAAAGAGGGAAAGAGAAAAAAAGGGGAAAAATAGAAGAAGGGAAGAGGGAAAAAAAAGAAAGAGGGAGAAAAGAAAGGGAAGGGTGAAGGTTGCCCAGTTTGGGTCTATCGGCGAGCCATAGCGAAAGCCGAAAAAATTGCGCCTGAAAAATCGGGAAACTTACTTAAGTCTTGCCCCCCCGGAGGTAGGTCTGGTTACGCCCTGCCTATACACATGCGATAGGCGGGTACAGAGTCGCCGATGAACACATAGGAAGTGTTTTGAACTATAAAATATGGCGGGAAACAATGCATGATACACCTTGTCCAACAATAGAACACTGTGTGGAATATGTGCACCAGCAGGTGTATGCATTGTTTCCGCCATATTGTATAGGTCAAAAACCAAACTTCCTGTGTGGTTTCACTCGGCGACATTCAACTGTGCGGCAGCCCGCTATCCATGTGTAGAGGTCCAGTGATATAATTGGTGTACCAAAGGTCTAAAAGAAGTGTTTTTAGGAGCCATGTTATATGGCACACTACTAGAATTCGTTTGCCGTGTATGTTTATCAATCGCAAAACAGTTTCTCGAGCGAAAAAACTATGTTACGAATTATAAACCTGTATTCGTAAATAAATTCAGTTTTTCAATCGAAAAATAGTATGGCGCTTTACCTTCAATCACTGTCGCTCTACCAGGGTATAAATGTTGATATAAATGTTTTGAAAGAGATTGTGTAGTGCACGCAATATTTAGCATTATACCCGAGATCGGCCTCGTCTCCAAAACTCACGGTTTATTCCGTAATAAGGAACTTTTGACTGGTAGCTATATATATGACTCTGGCCCGTAAACAGAATACGGGAATAAATCGTGACCCTAGAGACGAGGCATAGATGTCGGTGACATGTGACGTCAACGCGCGCAACGAACAAAGCACGCCCGGCAGTATGTGTGAGCACTTGCAGGGCTGAGATGTCGGTCCGAAGGTGTACATCGCTTTCCTAGCGGATAGCATAAGACGGAATAATTGAATTACGACTAATGAGTCAATTGTCTAGCAAAGCAAAAGACAACGATGACTCCCGAATTACCGTAGTTTAAATGACTTTTAATTTTACAAAGGGAGGGGTCATTACTTGGAAGTGAGGATATACTACCAAAACACACTACTCACCGTCATCACACCACCACAAATTTTTCGTCTTCTCGAGCCCCGTTCAGGCTTCTATAATCTTTACCGGCCATGCCATGTCGTCATCATCATCGTTAACGTTAATTCATCAGCGCCATGTTGTGGGGATGAATATTGTCATCATTACCTTTACCCTTGCAACTTTCTTTTCTTTCGAACGTCGGATCCTTTATCTTTCTTTTTCAATAGTCTCCTTTCTAAAGTGTTTTTTCTACTCTACTATCACTAACAATTTACCACTTCACCACTACATGGCAAATCGTTTATTAATAGTAATATCTTTATTATAACTCACCACGGCCATCCCTGGGCTGTAATCCAATGCATTCTGTGCCAAAACCTATCGTTTCAACGACAATCAGGTGAAGATACTATACATTCTATAGTCCTTATGGGCAACTTGTGGATATCTCGCATAGTTTTTGTTCAATTGGTCTCCAGAAATGGCACAAAAGCATGCAGTGTATGCATTTCATGGAAAATTTCAGGAATTAGTAATTACGTTGGCTTTATACTGAACATTTACATTGCGTGAACCTTTCAAATAAAGTCTTTTCTTTTCAATGCAACAGAGGTGACGCGAAATTGACTTTTCAGATTGAACCTCCGTTTGAATGGCAATGACACCGAACAATAATTTCCACTGCTGGCAGCGTATGTCGTACTTTCATTGATAGGGTGCCATCCACTAATCTCTATACAATGGATTGGAAACCTGGGCTTCGTATTGAGGCACTCACGGACATATTTGTATCCAAAAGGAGCCCAAGCAGGTGATTAAGAGCTGGTCCTTTATACAAAATTGGTTCCCATTGAAATGTTGGTATAAGCTACCTAGCATACTACGCAGCAAGGCAATTCATTGAGTTCATTGTATTTGAAGTTGCGCGAGTATGGAATTGCATTTCCCTAAAACGGCAAACTCGGGATACAACTTCCTGTTAACAGAATGTCCCTGAATCTAGGTGTCGGAAGACCAAGATGTTCGCGGTGCTTTCATCTAATAATACACCTGGCACAACAAAGTATATCGGCATGTTTTTCGATCAGTAAATTGTGGCAAAGTCAGATCATTTTGAAAGTTTTTCGAATATCCATTTATATGTCCTCGGCTTTCATTAATCACTGGCTTGTAAAAAAGCGTGCAGATGGGCTGAGATAGCCCGCCCGAAGACGCAAACCACACAAAACCAAAAGTTGCAGTTTTTGGATTTTTCAATGGGCAATTGCAGTGTACTGGGCACGTACACACTTCTTCAATACATTTTCCAAATGAAGAGCGCCGCTCATATACTCTACTCTCATTCTGAATGGTGACGTCACATTTGTGATACCGCTTGGTGAGATTTTGAAATTCTGTCTTGTTGTGTTCATGACGTTCGAGATGCTTTTTTAGACATCAGGAGGGGAAACATTATATTCGCAATGATAATGGGAAAATCCGGTATGTCCGGCCTATCCGAATCTGAAAAGAAAACAGATTTCAAAAACTTTCACGTTTCATGTTGTTGTTTGTTTTATGTCCGTACCGTTGCGCCATGAGTCAGTCACGGAAATTGAGGGTTGAAAAAGTACTCCTAACATAATGGTAGATTATGCTCGATATAATGTGACTATTGAGATCTACTATGTGTGTCGGCATTACTTAGATCATTTCTGAACCCACAGTGTCATCATTGCAAGGTGCCATATAATTTAAATAAGGTGACATAGCAAACATGCATCGCTATTTTTTCCAGCCTGGCACCAGAGGTTGAACTGGTAAATAGCTTGCAATGAGAGTATCGATTGCTGTCAACTTTATTGCAGGGAACCGGCGCGTCAAGCATGTTTTGCATTCCACTACAATTTACACCTAGATTTCGTTCTGTGTATACTTAGTGTCAGTCACACCGAATGTTCTACACATGCGCGAATTGACGTCGGTGACTAGCGTCGTGACTTTTCACTAAAATTCTGTATACAGGCTTCCATAAGAGGTTTGTTTTGTTTGTTTGTGCTGGGACCCAACACGTGTACCACAATTAATATTGCAAGTAGCTTTGCTCGCTCATGTAGTCGGAACACCTCTGTGTAAATCATAACCACGTGTTATTGCGTTGTTCCACACAGTGACCATTTAACAATCCCAAACTGCAACTCTTGGTTTGGGATGTTTGCGTCTTTCGGGCGCTTTATCTCACCATTTTTTGCACGCTTTTTTACAGCGAGGTGTTAAATGAAGAGCAAGACCCAGGCAAAAATGGTATCTTTTGAACTTTCAAAATGGTCCTGACTTTGGCACAATACTGCTCGAAAAAATGCCGAGTATCTTTTTTGTGCCAGGTGCATAAAATTACTGTTGCGACCAATCCATTGTATGGACCACTGGTGCCAATTCTCAGGTGACGTCTTGTAATGTTGAATGTTGCCTGATGGAAGTCCCAAGGCCGTTTCTCTGGCACTACTTTCCATCGGATTTTGCTGCAAATGGGTTCTTAACCGCCTCAATGTTTTCTGCAGATCGTGCACTACTCGGTCTTCCCTGATCTTCCTGTTGGCAATTTGGAGACTTATTCATCTCCATAGCCTTGATATTTCCTGTATTCCACTTCAAAACATCTTCCCAACATCATTAGATCATATTGAATAGCGCGCCACTGCTTTAATATAAATTAACTTGGTTTGGTCACTTGTATAGCGCTAAACTTATACCCCAAGAAAGCACGTACTAGAAAGGTCAAACATTTGGACAAAATCTCAATTACATTTCATTCTCATTTTCCTCAGAATTTCCTAGACACTTTCTACAATTTGTGCTTCAATAGATCAAGTCCCTATTTGCGAAAATGTCAGTGGTTAAGTTCTGGCATCGTTTTTAGTGCTCTGGCGGTGCTATATCACAAGAGGTAGTAGGCAAAACCCCACTTCTTAAAAACATTTCCAATCCATGACAGTCGTTCCATTATAACGCGTTTTGCTATTTCCGTATCTCTATTTTCCATTCACTTCAAATGGGCTAACGGAACCTCGTTTCACAGCGCATTCGCTCTTTCTGTCCGGGTTTCCCCTGATTGTACATGGACGACCCCGTGCAGTAATTGGTTGAAATAAATCACCTCTGACGTGCATTATATATGGGTGACGTCGTAATTCACACGTGCAAGTCATTGTAACCAACATTACCTATATGATTACGTAATGATTCACCTGACTGAAAAGAAGAAGAGAGGGGAAATTGAATAGGATTTCTGTTGGCATTACCAGCTGAAACTTGGTCCCGAGCTTACTTTGTCCCATTTTGCTAAAACAATGATTATTCGGTCATCCAGGACCGCACATGAATAAATGACCAGTCATTGGAAAGAAAGATGGCAAATTTTGTTCTTTTTCTTCTTATCGTATCCAAACACTGGTTCTCAAAAGAGGTGTGTACAATGTCTGGCTGCGTCACAGAATTCTGCAAGGTCCTTGTCTGTGCATTGTTGCTCGAACGTTGGGCAAACCAAGAAATGTTCCAATGTCTGTGGCGCTGTTCCACAATCATAGGTAGTGTCCTGATCTGTTTCCAGGTAGCCTCACTTCAGCAAGGAAACCTTAGATCGGTCGGTTCTGATTCTCAATCTATTGAGGCATCACAATTCAGCCCATGGGGAGTCTGCTCCAGGTGGAAGATGCTCACCAGGTTCAATACCGATCTCTTAAATTCCTTAGAGACTGTTTCAAGTGGTTGGACTTTGCTTAAGAAAATCTCTAGGTTTAAGGCGGTTAGCAGCTGGTCTCTGTCCGGACATTTGGTGCTTCACATTAGATCCTTGGCAGCACGACGGATGTCTGATGGAGCAATCCTGCTAGGATGTATAAGTTGTCCGTTGGAGTTGAGCGAAAACATCCTGTGAAAAGCCGGCAGGAGGCTTTTAACGATGGATCAAGCTTCTTGGCTTGAGTTGACCTTTCCCATACAAGGCAAGCATACTCTGCACAGAAGTAGGTCAGGGCAAGTGCCGTCGATCTTAGAGTATGTGGACGAGCACCCCTTCTTGTGCCAGTGAGTTTGTTCAAGATATTATTGCGTTATTGCTTTTTATACACGCTTATGGAAGCACAAATGTATCACTTTCTTCTTATCCCTAGATAAGGAAGCCTTATCTCCAAATAACACTCCGTTAACTGGAGATAACAAAGCTGAACCCCAAATAACGCGCCTAATCTAGAGTTAACAAAGCTGAACCCCAAATAACGCACATTATCTTAAGTTAACAAAGCTTATCTCGAGATAGCAGAGCTGAACCCCAAAATAACGACCCTTATCTGGGGTTAACAAAGCTTATCTCGGGATAAGGTCTCTTATCTCGAGATAAGGCACCCTTATCTCTAGATAAGAAAGCTTTGTTAATCCCAGATAAGGATCGTTATTTGGGGTTCAGCTTGTTATCTTGAGTTAACTGAGCGTTATTTGGAGATAAGGGGCCTTATCCAGTTCTTTATCCCTAGATAAGGTGGTTTCTTATCTAGAGATAAGCTTTGTTAACCCCAGATAAGGATGTATTTGGGGTCAGCTTTGTTATCGTGATCTTAACTGAGCGGTATTTGGAGATAGGGGCCTTATCCAGTTCTTTATCCCTAACAGGTGGTTTCTTCCTATCTAGAATAATCTTTGTTAACCCCAGATAAGGACCGTTAATTTGGGGTGCAGCTTTGTTATCTAGAGAGAAGGACCGTTATTTAGGGTGCAGCTTTGTTAGAGTCCTGATAAGTACCGTTATCTTGTGGGGTTCAGCTTTGAGATAAGGACCATTATTTGGTTATCTCCAGTTAACGGAGTGTTATTTGAAGATAAGGCTTCCTTATCTAGGGATAAGAAGAAAGTGATACACTTGTGCTTCCATAGCATTATCTCCAAATAACACTCTGTTAACTGGAGTTAACGCTTCGTTAACTGGAGATAACAAAGCTGAACCCCAAAAAACGCGCCTTATCTAGGTTTAACAAAGCTGAACCCCAAATAACGCCCCTTATCTTAAGTTAACAAAGCTTATCTCGATATAGCAGAGCTGAACCTCCAACTAACGACCCTTATCTGGGGTTAACAAAGCTTATCTCGGGATAAGGTCTCTTATCTCGAGATAAGGCACCCTTATCTCCAGATAAGAAAGGTGAACCCCAAATAACGCACCTTATCTAGAGTTAACACTCCTTATCTAGGGTTAGCAAAGCTGAACCCTAAATAACGGTCCTTATCTTGGGTTAACAAAGCTGAACCCCAAATAACGGCCCTTATCTAGGGTTAAGAAAGCTGAACCCCAAATAACGGTCCTTATATAGCGTTAACAAAGCTTATCTAGAGATAACAAAGCTGAACCCAAAATAACGGTCCTTATCTTGAGTTAACACTCCTTATCTGGAGTAGGCAAAGCTGACCCCAAATAACGGGCCCTATCTGGAGTAAACCAAAGCTGAACCCAAAATACGACCGTTATTTGGGGTTCAGCTTTGTTAACACCAAATAAGGAATCGTTACTTGGGGTTCAGCTTGTTATCTTGAGTTAACTGACGTATTTGGAGATAAGGGGCGTTATCCCTAGATACGGTTTTTTGTCTCGGGATAAGCTTTGTTAACTAAGGATACGGACCGTTATTTGGGGTTCAGCGTTGTTAACCCAGATTAAGGACGCGTTTTATTTGGGTGGTGGTTCAGCTTGTTATCTCCAGTTATACAAAGCGTTATCGCCAGTTAACGGAGCATTTATTTGAGATAAGGCTTCTTATCTAAGAAGAAAAGTGATACACTGTGCTTCCATACACGCGGTATATTTTTTGGTAAGTGGTCTACAAAACCGTGGTTTTTGATCTTTTATGTTCGATCAACACAGTTTGGTCAAGATGTTAGGGAATTTCCGCGTACGTACCCATTCAATTTCAGCTAACATCTTGGGTTTGATCGACTTTGTGTATGGTAGGTCAACAAAAACTGGAAAACAAAAGAAATTAGATCTGAAACAAAATCATGGGTAAATCGACTACCTACAAAGGCTATCTTATGTTTAATTAATCGTACACTGTGACAATAGCGACATGTTATATCCTGACCCATATAAATATAGTTTATAATCGAATGCCAACTTCCTTAAGGCTTTCCAGAAAATGTATACACGGCTTTCCAAGCAATATGGCTTTCGTTTAGAACATTGGCCACAACCATGGAAGTACGCCTTATGGAATAGATTCATTCACCCGTCTCCTTTCACACACACAGCCTCTTCCCTTTGAGTGAGTGAATGCTTAACCGCTGAGGACTACCTGCCTAAGCTATCGGCATCTAAGCACAATCTTGATTGGTTACTCAAAAAAGGGCTATCTCATGTTATATCATGTAAATGAGCAAATCAGAGATACTCTAGGGTGGCGTATTATATGGTTTACATAAAGATATAGAAGCACTATTTGATTGGGTACTCAAAGGGCTATCTCGTGTTGGGCCCTGTAATGAAGACAATCAACGGGACTGCACCATAGGTGGGAGCTCTCTCCGGGGTTAAACATCCATGTCATGCATAACGGTCACCCTGCAGTCTTCTGACGTCTCAGATACCGTTAAAGGGGTTCGGGTCATGCACGTCCCGAATAATGGACATTCTTCTTTGAGTTATGTCGGCCTCTGATGCTTTTGTAGTCTGGTTTTGCTGAGGAGAGAAAAGCAACAACACGTGCAAAAAATAGGATAGTGTGTGTGGGTAATATTATATGGGGTTCACGGATTGATGTTAATTAATATCTATTGCTAAGACTCGTATTTCTGAAAGGGGACCTCTTTTTCGAACAATCCGACTGACAACTTACGTGAAATTGCTAATGTTGGGGGGCCTTTTGTTGGACCAAAGGTGGTAGTAAGAACTGGGGCATTCTCGAGCAGGGTAGAGTCAGGCTTCCGCAAACAGGACCTGACATCATTTTAGGTCCGGCTCTCACCCACCCCGATACTACCCTATAAATTAAATCCCGCAAAGAAAGCAAATGAGAACTCAGTGCGGAAATCTGGATCTCCATAGCCTTGTTTCTGTTCGTTTTTCGTTTTTTTGTTTTTTACCGTTGATAATCACATGAATATCCCCTTATAAAATGATCCCAGCATATGAACATCTGATCCTAAAAATATGGCAAGTAGCATTCGGCCAGCGTAACTAGCTTTCTCATTTGCATACTTTTATACAAACTAAGAACACCGAAGTGTGGTCAGAATTCTAGTAAGTCAGAAAAAAGGTCAATCTTTCGGAAACGCTGATAGTTAGTTCTACCGCATGGTCTATACACTCAAGATTATGTCTTTATTGATGTTTGACTTGATTGAGTTCCATTGCTGCAAGAAGTTCACGGTGATACCACACTATTTCTACAGGTGAGAAGCTGGTTGATCAGCCAGGTACATTCAAAGGACTGGTTTGGGGTGAGCTCAGGGGTCACTATCCAAGTGTCGTTAAGCAGACCAAAAGGATGCACTCGTCAGAATCATGCCTTATTTGAAGTACAAAGTGAAGTGGGTAAGAGATGGTTTCAGAATCGCGTTGGTTTGTTAATTAATTTTGATCTTTTTGAAACAAAGCTTACGATCATTTTCACCATGCTTGCAAATGCAAATGGTGCGGCCGCAGTGCCCATCTCTCTGTCATTGGCGTTTGGGCCAGCATCCCTCATATATGTGCTGTGGGGGTTTCGCAACTCCTCCCGCCATCGAGTCGGTTTTGCATTCCCAGCATATGCCGGTACCCATTTATACTCTTAGGGAGAGGCAAGAAGCAGCAGGGTAACAGAGCACTTGCCAGTGCACAACACATGGCACGGGCGGGGCTCGAACCACAAACCTTATGCGGCGAGCGCTGATCCACTGCACCTGCCAACAACATGTGCACATGCTCGCTATTCTGTATAGAATATTGATTGATACGTGGCTTGCAGCTACATAAACTCTATGTAGAAGTTGGGGAGGGCATGGGGCTGTCATCGGTTGAATTTGACATACAGATAGACAGGTAATGGTTCGAATCCCTATGAATCCTTTCTTTGAATTTTTAGAATGAGAGAAGTTGGATCATCACGTATAAAATCGGCACGTAATTAAAACACATCAGGACGGCCTTACTGGGACTTCATGGAAACATGTCCTTCGCTATATAGCCTTGCGAACCCCTGCTTTACACGCCAGAATAATTAAAATATATATTGCCACCAAAAAGAATGTTGCGAGACGAAATGTACTACCATATTGTCGATTTGGTAAGAACTCGTAGATTGTCGAATACGATTCTTACCAATCGTATATATGTCGATATGGCATAGACATGATCGATCAGACGCCGGTAGTACTCAATATTCCAGAGTTTTTGTGTCTCATTTTGATAGTGAATCCCCTTTGTTTTTAATTGTGCTTCGAGAAGGACTCCTCATTGCAATTTTACATCTTTGAAAACTAGTATTTCTCAAAATATTAAATATCACATTCAAAACCCGATGTATTAGATAGACAAATGGTGTACTAAAAAAAACAGTTCGGAATTTCCAAATCGCCACACAAATTTGGAAATGATAACAATTTTTTTTTTGAGTTCGCGGTATGGGTAGTGCATCCTTTTGCATATTAGTTGTCCTACAAGCCCCCTACCGGCACCCTGATCGAGTTTTTTGAATGATTCGGAGACAGTAAATGGGTTAGCTTCCAGCGCCTCGCCTTTGTGTCTTGGACATCTTGATCACAAATGTTAGGTCGTTTTGTACCTGCTCCTCGTCCTCTTGCTGGTATGGCTTAGAAATAAACACAGCAATCAAGGTTACGCAAGGAGTAAATAAGCCTAGTAAAAACTACACGTTCCGATACTACGTAACTTTTCAACGCGTTATCCTTCCATTATTTTCATGCTTTTAATTTTTATTAAATCATACCAATTTTTATAAATGCTATACCCAAAAACGTTGCAAAACGTGTTTAAAAACAGTAAAATTTAAACACGTGTTTTGATAACAGTTTATAATATGCCTGATGCCTGTCTATATATAAACAATTGATGTTTTCATTTAAAGGGGCTGTTTATTTTTTAAACGTAGGTGTTTTTCAAGGGAATAAAAATAAACAGCCCCTTTAAATGAAAACCTCAATTGTTTATATATAGACAGGCATCAGCAATTTATAAACTGTTATCAAAAACAGAGTTTTTACATGTTTCACTGTTGTTTTAACACGTTTTGCAACGTTTTTGGGTATGGTTAGCATTTAAAAGTAAACGTAGCTGTTTAAAAAGAAACCATGTTAGAGTTATAAAAATCAGCCGTTTTAACTGTTATCAAAAACAACATTTTTACATTACTGTGTTTAAACATGTGAAACGTTTTTGGGTAGCATTTATAAAAAATTGAGTATAAAAAAAAGAAAATAATGGGAGGATAACCGCGTTGTGAAACGTTTAATAAAGTATAACGTTAGCTTTTACTATGAAGTTATTGAATAGTTGAAAAATGTGCTTTATAACCACATAATAAATACAAATGATAAATGAATAAATTATAGTATCTACGGGAGGGAGGGAGGCTGTATTGCTGTACCTATAATTAATTTTGATGTTTTTATCACGCGTCAAATCAAACAAACAACAACAAAAACACAAACAATACCCTGTTGAGTTTCTTTTCGACAGTATAGTAAAACTAATTGAACAAAACCAAAGTTCAAAGTATAGGGCCTATAGCAATACACCGCCTCTTGTTTTTCTTTCATGTTTTTTATTGCTTAGCAACCGTTTCTGATTAGCTCCATGGGTTATTCATTATGAACGTTAACTCACATTAGATGTAAAATTCATCTTCTCAGTTAAAATACATTCCAAATAAAAGATAGACGTTCACAAACTAATTTAAAAAAATCAAACGGGGCAAAATATATATTCGTGATAACCTTCTATAAATTTGCACAACCAAACGTGTATTCAAATCATCTTAAATGGATGATAATTATTTAAAGTCACATTTATTGACTACGCATCAGGTTGGGTACCCCCGTGAAACATACTCGGGATACCAAACACATACCATCACACAAGCATACCCGATCCCATTGCGCGCCTTGCGGGATCATATTAAATTAATATCAGTGAATCAAAATACGCATCTTCTTATAATATTCACAAACCGATTTCCTTCATTGCATGTGCCTTCAAAAATTTACAGTCTATAGGATACATACCTGAATAGATTGTGCAACTAATTAATAGGTAATTTAAACAATTTTAGCTGGTTTGCCATTCTGAAATGTCATGCTTGAATTAGATTTCACGAAATTTAACTAACGTAAATTAAAGGAACTTTTAACATTACTATATCGTCTGGCATGGCAGACATGTTTATCAGTTCCCTCCCAAAGTAAATGGTACGATCCTGATAAAGCTGTCCCTATTTTTATTGAAGACGGATGTTTATTATCGAGTGTCATTTTTTCCTCGCGATTTAATTTTAAAAGGCACTTGATCCCCGGACACTATCAGTGATTCATCGGAAAGTATAGATCGAGTAGATCGAATTTGCACATAAGATTGAGCACACATACTATACTTGGGCCAATGGTTCAGATGATATAAAAATAACAATTTCTTGAGGTAATTTGGGGGACGAGGCTGTGGATCACGAAATGCCCCTTTAAATATTTATCAGACTGATGGAGTTGGAAGTAAACTACCACTTGTTGTTTGTGAGCTAAGCCGGTGGGGTGCAAACTTCGTATCTAAATCACACCATGTGAGTACATGTAACTATGCCAAGTGTTGCCCTTGTGTTATCTGACCATGAACATGATGAATAAATTGGTTATGACATTGACACACGATGTGTCCATGCACCCATTTGCTTGCCATTCCTGCAGCTTTTCATGTAAAGTATTTTTTTATCTGCAAATGTTGTAAAAATTATAAAGCATGTCAAAAATAAAAGCAATTGTAGGCCTAACATATTATCGGTGTTGTTTTAGTGTTAGATGCAGCTTTAAAGCTTTGAACTTTATTTCTTCATTAGATTAATCATATTCAAAGAAATGCGGATTAGATTAATCATATTCGAAGAAATGCGGTGTGCCACAGGGTTCTCTGTTAGGCCCTTTATTTTTTATTTATCATATTTTTGAACGATATTGCAATCTCTTGTAATAAACTCACACTGTCAAACAATGCCGTGCAATTTACAGTAAATACTTTAATTTTAACATGTTTAATGTCCAATTTTCCAGTCCTATTATGGCTAAATTTAAAAGTGGAGCTTTTATTCGAATTTTAAAGAATATCAACATTACCATACACTATTATGAATTTCCAATTGTACCATTAAGCACTCAAATTTACTGGGAAAATACTATAAACTTTACAGGAAATCCTGGCAGCAATTCTGCTAACAAAATCTTGTAAAATACAGCTTTTACAGGTTTCCATTCACTGTATTATACAGTTTGATGTAATATATTTTACAACAAACTGTGAATTTTACAGTATATGCACCATAAACATGCACCATTAAAATATTTCAACATGGTAAACAAGATCTGGTAATTAATAGGCACGTTAATTAGCTGAATTATCCCTATAGGTTAGGGTATCATTTTTAAAAATCTAAATATAAATTTCTGAGATTTAAAAGTTAATCCTTAGAATTGTAAGTTAGGGACTAATCAATGTTAGTATTTAAAATTAATCTTTAACATTTAACATTAAATCATTATGAGATTTTAATTGAAATCTATTATTTATTAAATCTAAGGCAAATATTATTCCATCATATCAGCAACATATCTCAAATTAGACGCGGTAACCATACAATACTCTCTAAATTTCTTAGATTAAAAATCGACTTGATCTTATTGGATTGCTATCAGGGACAAATCCAAGTTTATATTAAAAATCTAAATCAAAATACAATGAAATATATGAATCTAATAGATTAAAATCTAAGGCAAATATTATTCCATCAGCAACATATCTCAAATTATAAGACGCGATAAACCATACCTACTCTCTAAATTCTTAGATTAAAAAATGACTTTGATTCTTTAATGGATGCTATCAGGACATCAATTTATAGTAAAAAATTTAAATAAAATTGCTGGGAAATATAAATCTAATGGATTAAAAATGTTTAAAATCAAAATCATTTCAGATTTGTAAGAAATTGAGAGAATAGTAAGGGTCTAATGAAGCACTCAAAATTTACTAATGTGAAAAAGGTAATATAAAATTATACATTAATCCGGCATCATTCTACAAAATCTTGTAAAATCCAAACAGCTTTACAAGGTTCCACTTCACGGTATTATACAGTTTGATTTATGTAATATAATATTTACAAACAACAAACTGGTGAAATTACTCAGTATATGCCCCATAAAAAATTTGGGTTGGGACATTATGCGGATAGACTGCGTATAAGTTAGAGTGTTTCTCAAGTGCTTTTTTTCTCTGCCCTCCAATCTCTGCAAACTCACCAATTAATGTTTTTTTCTGCAACTTTTCAGTGGTTTTGATTGCATTAAAATTCTTCCAGTATACTACAAACTTACAGCTATTTTTTGTTTGGCAGGTCGCTGCCAAGCATAACATATCGTAAAATTAACAATACTTTTACAGTGTTTTTTAAAAGACTACAACACTAAAATTTACTTTTTTGTTGCATAATGTTGTTTTGCTTGTGATTTGGAAACACATTGAAAGTTCTACATTGATTCAAGACGCATAGGCACATTGTAAACCGCCTTGGAAATACAGTGTGTGTTATAAGGCAGACCATCTCAACAGAACATTCCATTGGTGTTTCTAATGACATGTGCCACTAATGAACTAATTACCGTATATAGGCAAACCCAGTATGAACCATGATGAAACGTGCATTGCAGAGAAATTCTTCACATTGGTAACAAGGAATCTGGTAATTAACCCTCGTCTTATACCACGGGGGCCTTTTTTTGTAACACGGTTTACCGGGGGGGTGGTTTACCCCCTCAAGATTTGTTATCAGGCCCCGGAGCTTATATTTTGATACCAATGGATCTCTTATGGTCCTCCTCTTTTCATTGATAACCAAAATAAGTACCACCATACCTATATGGCGTCCACAATGACGTCATCAAGTCCGCCAGTCTGGCAAAATTGGCATTTTTGCCACCGAAAATGGCCGAAAATCCAATTTTGCGCTAAAAATCGCAGGAATAATCGGATTTTCATGCGGTTTTCAGCTCTAAATGATGGCATTTAGTCTAGTTTTTACATAAACATAGAGTTTTAAGAGCCATACTGTTCATATTTTTTTCAAATGCCCATAAAATTACCTTGGGTGGCCCCCCCCCTACCCTTCGCTTTGAACGGCATACCCTAACCCCGGGGAAGGGTGCTACCTTCACATTTGTTTTCGCTATAATGACCGGAAGGATGAGAGAACGGTTACCTAGAAGGCTTTTTACGAAAGTTTTAGCATTTTAGCGCACCGAGCGAAGTTGTCGATATGGGGGTGGTAACCACCCCCCCCCCCCACCTTTTAAGTACGAGGTTAATAGGCAGACTTTTAAATTAGCTGATTATTCATAGGAGAGTATCATTTTTGAAAACCTTTATACTCTAAATTTCGAGATTTAAAAGTTAATACCATGATTGGTAACTTAGGGAGCAATCATGTTAGATTTAAATTAAATCTTTATGTGGAACATTAAATCATGATTTTAATTCAAATTATATGAAATGAAATCTAGGCAAATGTGATTTCATTTGAATATATTTATGATTGGCCTCTGACTACCTTACAATTTAACTTTTAAATCCTGAAATTCAGAGCATACTTGCAAAGTCTATGTTCTAAAGCTAATTTGAGGTAAATATACTTCACAATATTCCATCACAAACATATCTCAAATTAGACGAGGTAGCCATAATACGTTTAAATTCATAGATTTAAATCAAATTGATCTTATTGGATTGCTCTCAGACAAATCAACTTTAGATTAAAAAATATAAAATAAAAATACATTGAAATATAAATGTAATAATTAAATTTTATCAAATTCATTCAGATTTGTAGAAATATAGAGAATAGTAGCCGATATAATAAGGTATTTGCTGAAATAAAATGCAAAAGTAGGCCAAGCTAATTTTGTTTTCCCATACATAGTGGTGGGAATAAACGTTTCTATATTTCAACATTATTTTGCCATATATTTCAGGTCTTTTCATTTCGGAGTTATTGGAACAGATATATGTCGGTCTTAAAATAGGGAACGGGATACTCGGTATATAAAAAAGGTTTGAATCTATAAATTTAATATGGGATCCGTGGACTCCGGGGAGGAAACGGATAAATTTGTCCAGAAAACTCAATATGGAGGGATGCATTAAGAATAATTTGGTCATCCACAAAAACAACGATTCATTGACTCTCTGAACCTCCGCGCCCTACACTTAAAAGTATCACGAAAAATAACGTGTAATATGAATTTATAAACGCGTTTCATCATGAAAATTTCCCGTGGCCTTCCTGGTAAAAAAAGCAAAATATATAGCCAAAGAAAAAAAATAGACTCCGAATTTGCAAATTGCACCAATGTACTCCCCCAACCACCCCCCCCCCCCCGCGTGAATTTTTACATTTTTTTTTTTGACGAAGTATATCTAACACAAGCATAGAGCCATACCCCTGGTGGACTTGACCCAGCTGCCAGAATCCAATGACTGTTTTCAAGAACTATATAAAAGAGCTTGGCGATACCCGAATAGATCCGGATGTTTTTAACTTCATTAAAACTTTCAGTTAACCATCAACTTTGTAACTTCCATATCACCGATTTAATACTTGATTACAAATTGTCAATTACCTACCTGATACGCCATGTTGCTCAACTAGTAATATGAATCCGCGCCTGGTCTTTTTTATTGTCTTTTCAGGCCCTGCCTCCCATGCCCACTTTTGTTGTTGTATTATTACAGTTCCAATTCACTTGCAAAATCTATTTTAACTCCCACACCAGCGAGTGTAATTGCCCGATCTAACCGTCCGATTATGCGCTGGAATTACGGGCAGTTTTATGCATGACGTCGACTTCCGGGTCGCCTTAAATTCGAGGGGTGCTACTCCGTTGATCCCTATGGTTAGGTTTAATATCGTTATTGTTTTGCACCCATTATACTGAATGGGTATAAGGCAATAAGATAATCAATTGGTTCGCACCTTCTCCAATATTTGTATTATTAAACCCGAATTATACAATCTGGTCCCTATTAAATTTAAGATCAGTACATGTAGTGTCTTATTTATGACATGTTTTTACAGAAAAAGGTACACATGATTGTTCAGTTGTAAATGGTTTTCCATTTTTGAAAGTTTGCCGAAGCGAATCCTGGGCCAACTATAACACTTTTAGAACACTTGAATGCTATTTAGATATAATGGTCACTTCTAGAACATGGAGTGTTCAAATAGCGAGTTTTTAATTGGTCACTTTGAATATTCGTTGTGTATTTGTTTGTGTTTTTGTGGCAGTTTTGTTCCTGTTTCTCGGTGTTAATGTATTTCCAAGGGGGGGGGGGGGGGGGTTGTTGAGTGTTTTCGGGTCCTAATTGGCATTTTGCTCGACTCTCCATTTTCACTGTTTTGTACTTTATGATGCTTTATTGATTGGAAATCAAGTTTAATTGGGACTGTTGATATCCTATGTTCTTGTTTTTACAAGTTTTTAGAGGATCACCATTCCACAACGTGAGAAAATGTAAATTACTTGAAATACTAGTTCTAACAAAAACACCACATGCAGTGTTTATAGTGAACATAGCCATATGAGAGCTCCAATGTTATATACAAAGTTAACGCCAAGTGTACAATTTAGACCTGCATTTTCACACTTGGCATTCTAAATGGTAACAATGTCTTCTTGGCTTTTTGAACACTGTAAATAAATTAAAAACCTTCGGACACATAACTAGAACAAGTGTTAGCGAGCTAGACTCATTTTAAACGTATTTGATAGTGATTCTGTTAGATTACTCAAAATTTTGATTAAAAGATGATTCTCAATTGTATTTGAGAAAAGTTTTCTCACGGGAAAAGTACTTGTGTAGGTTGAAAAGAGAATAGGGAATTCCCCTAGAGTTGTTTGTGCAAAAATGCACTGTAGATTAGATTGCACAATACGGGAAAGGGGGAATTCCCCAAGATGTAAACTTAGTAACGGAGTCAACTTGTTTGCTTTGAGATCAACAACATTGCATTGATCGAGGGGATTCCCCCATAACGTTTATATTATGGGAAGTGATGTAATGTCAGATGATATAGATTTATGTGAAGTCCAATTGGTCAGCTAGTGCAAGGTTATGTTTATGCTATGTTGCTGTGGTAAGGTTTATTTTAAGACTTGGGAACTTTGTGAGTCAAAAATATAATGGAGATTTGAGTAGGGACTCTCGTCAGCATACACTAGTAACAAATAGCTAGAAGTCATAGCTAGTTTTACACTCTGCATGAGGAGCAGAACTGTAAATACCTAGTGCAGGATTTATAATTCCATGTGAGCAGAAGTGCTGTAATTATTCTACTGTCGTCTTGAAGCAAAAGGTGGGGAATCAAAATAGAATTCCAAATTGTGGACAGATAAAAAATCGTGGTGTTATCTTGGGACTGATATACTGTGGAATATTAGTGTCGTCGAGGGAACTTTTGAAACCTTGTCGCTTGAAACTGCTGGACAAAATTACCTTCAGGACTGAGAAGATTCCCATGGAATATATTACTTGAAGATTTTCAAGCGTGTCTTTGCATACTGTCATTTTTGGAGTCTTCGCTTGGAGGGCATATCAACGTTGAACTGCAACGCTTACTTTTAGTTGGAGAATAAATGAACTCTGAGTAAGATTAGCAGTGATAAGTGTACTTTTGAATGTATAGAAATTGGCTTTTGGACATACCAAATTCTGGATCCAAGCTGATTAAAATCATTAAATCTTTTTGTTATATAAAATCAGATCAATTGTGCACAGGCGCGTTTATTTGTGTTTGAAAGGTATTTCTGACCTAGGACGTCCACAAGACATCATAACAGAATTGGGGCCTCGTCCTTGGGAAGTGAATTGAGATATATTTGAGATATATAAAAAAAATAAAAAAAATAAAAAGTGTGATAAAATTTTTTTTATAAGTATTGTGCACATTTTTGGCATACAAAAATTTTGTGTGTATTAATGTACTCTCATGTAGATCGGTTCAAATTATATTGTGTATAGCGTACAAGCCACAATGGATTTAATCCAGAAGAGTTTGATTGGGCAATAACTTGGAGAGTTTGATGATGCTGAGAAAGCGTGAGTTAATGAAGCTAGCTAAGCATTTAGGACTTAAGGCAAAACATGCCATGAGGAAAACAGGTTATCAAAATAATCTGATTATAACTTTCTAGTCAAGGGAAGATGTTGGGATGGCAAATCCTATTTGGCAAGGATTCAGGCTGTTTCAGGACAGGCTGAAAGTGATGAATTCAAATTGAAAGAGCTTGAGATTCAGAAGGAATTAGAATGTAATTAGAGAAAAAAATAGAAAAGGAACAAACCAAAAAGGAAATGAATGCAAACACAAAGAAAAGGGAATGCAAATGCAAAAAATGACAATAAAGACAAAACGAGCCTAAGTGCAAAGTGAAAAAGACAAAGAATCGGAAAGGAGAAATTAAAAAATGGAAATACAAACCAAAAAGGAGCTTGAAGCTCAGTTAGAGTTAGAAAAATTGAAACAAACAGGCTAGCTCATAGACTCTTCCAAGCTCTGGTTTTGTGCGGCGAAAAAATATTCGCCTGGTTCCAAAAATTCAGAACAAAAGTAGACAATATTTCTTACACTTTGAGAAAATTGCAATAAGCTTGACATGGGGCCCAAGGAGTCTTGGCTGGACTTGTGTACGTCAGATTCATTGGTAAAGCCCCGAGAAATATATTCAGCAATGTTATTAGACACATGTAGTGATTATGACAAGGTTTAAAGACATCTATCAGTTGATTTGGAAATCAGAAATCGAAAAATAAAAAATTTTTTATTTTTTTTATATTTTTGCATGTATGTACAAGTACAGGTATCCTAAATACCCTGCAAATGATAAGGACCAGAAGCCACCGAATAAGGACAGAATCGGGAATTTAGTCATTACGGTCCGTTCGGACACTACTACACATAATTGAATGGGGAATCGGATTTTGGGAACACTGCCGTTTTTCTCCTCTTCTGCAATTCGTCAGTGGAAACAGGTTACTTATGAGAATTCTACAGACGACCTTAACTTTGAAGCTATTCCTGCAAATTTCAAATATTTTTCAAATCACTGATAGTGTCTTTAGCAGGCAGCTCAAAGCATATGAATTGGTGCACAGAGGCATATAGACAAAAAATCGGTCTTTACAGAAAAAGGTGGGAGCCAGACCCATGTTGAATTGCACGTGTAAAGGAACAAATGCTGTCGCTGTCTTCTTCAAAAGAAGTTGGGCAACATTTTGGTCAACTTAGGGAGTGTTCATAAAAAAAAACAAACGCAAAACAACCGTTTAAAAGTAAATCAAAAAATTACTAAAATTAAAAAATTAAAATTGACCAGTTTGCGTGAAGCAGCCATAAAGGCCGACGTACTATGCTTTGACTCACCAACTAAGTCATACTAGTAGGCCTAGCCAAGAATAAACTAGGTACAACAAGTACAAAAATAAGTTCGGGTTCTAAAAAAGGTCTCATGGTAGCATTCAGGAGGGGAAAACCCAGTCAGAGTTCCCATGAAAAGGGGAATAAAAAAAGTATGGTCTATCAAAAGCAGGGATGGACCAAAAATACAGCTCACATGCACAATCATGTAAGAAAGAAAGGACAAAGTCAAGGTGTTGGGAGCTACATGGCTATCCAACCAAAAGGGAGAAGGCCAAAAGTGAGTCCAACCCAATATGGTGTTGTGCAGTACTTTGAGGTCAAAAGTTAATTCTTCTGTTCAAACAAAAACAAGAAATCTCAACAAAAGGGAATGTCACAGAAAAAGTAAGAGAGGGACTTAGCCTTTTTTTGGAGGATAGGGATTGGTGTCACTTTCAGGTGATAGTTTTAGATCCCAAAACCATTAGAATCATGCGGAACACGTGCTGTGCACAGTCTATGATATTGGAAGATGCACTTCCATTTGATAATGAGAGTTCCACAGGAACTAGGGCATTGATTCAGTGGATAGTTATGGATTGTATTAGTGTCCTCTTCACAACATGAATTTGAAATCAAGACTGGTTTCTGGAACTGTCATAATTAGTGTTAGACAAGAACTCCCAGTAAAGGGGGTATCCACGTTGTTAGGGAATAGATTTAGCAGGGGGAAGGTAATCCAGATCCCATAGTTTCACAGGTTGCCTTGACAGTGAATAAATTTGTGAGGAGGAAACAGAAATATTCCCAGCATGTGCAGTAACTAGGTCAATGGACCAGAAAAGCCTCACAGAAAGAAAAAACAGTGAGCAGGTCGGGTGATGAGTCAAAATCTACTCACACCGAGATAGGAAGAGCGTCGAGGATGACTTGTCCCAAATGTAGAGGATACCGTTCTCTCAAGTTAGAGGAATTGGAGGTAATCTCCTCTTTAGGGGAGAACTAAATCCCGTTAGTGATAAATCCCAGCCCCTGGGCACAGACAAAGTGACAAGCTGGTAAACAATGAAATCACAGCAGCTGAGCATGCTAGAGTTCGGGGACTGTAAGGAGACCCTTTACAACCCATGACAGCTGGGACATGAGCAACAAAATGGAACCCCGCACTTAGGAAATAGGTGAGAGGGCATTGACGCAACAGAGCCGAAGCAAATTCCTGTATGTTTCTCAAACAAAAATGGTTGTCTCATGAGGAAAATGGCGGACCACCCGATGCACTCTGTAGATGAAGACTGGAAGGTTGTGCATACAAGTGTGTGAAAAAGGTATACCATAGGGAAGTGATAGGCATAGCCCATGAAAGTCCCATGGCGGTACACTTAGGTGTGAGAAAAAACACATGGACAGAATTAGGATCATTTTGGTGGCCTATCACTCAGAAAAGATGTGTCTAGTATTGTAAGACTTGTCAGCACATGTCAAATGGTGGGCAGCCCAATCGACATTCCTACTGCTCCCTTGCAACCAATACCAGCATTTGATGAGCCGTTTAGTAGGGTTTTAACTAGATTGCGTAGGACACTTCCAAAGACCGAGTCAGGAAATCAGTATTTACTGACCATCATGTGTGCTTTTTTTTTCAACAAAATTCCCTGGAGGCTATACCTGATAAATATTAGGGCACAAAATAATTGTGAAAGCTCAACCAAGTTTTTTTCACCCTAGTAGGCCTTCCAAATCAATTCCTTCTGATCAAGGATCAAATTTTCATGTCAGTTTTGTTCCAACAAGTGATGACCATTTGGGAATTTCCCAGTAAGTTCTTCAGCATTCACCCAAATCCCAGGGGGCCTAGAAAGGTACCACCAACATGAAACAATGAATCAAAACCATTGTTTTGATTTTGAGAGGGATTGGGATGAGCGAGTTCATCTCCTGTTATTAATGCTACCAGGGCTTGTAAAGAAGTCATTAGAAATTTAAGTCCATTTGAGTTTGTTGTTTGGTCACAAGTACTATGGCCATTGAAACTACTGAAGAAAAGTGGTTGCAAATCCTGATGTGAATTTGTTAGAACCTATGTGTCTCAATTACCAGACCCAGGCTCCAAAGAGCCAAGAAATTGCCAACAAACTTCAAACAGAGCCAGGCAAAAATGAAAACATGGTATGACAAAGGATGCCAGGAACAGCGTATTTCAAACCAAGTGCCAAAGTTTTGGCACTTTTTCCAACAAGGGCATCCTTTGCAGCCAAGTATTTTGGACCATATGAGATTGATAACAAAGTGGGAGACTTGACATGTGATCAAAACCACCAGGTAGACGTAAAACTCGACAAATTATGTCACATAAATATGTCAAAGAGTAGTAATGAAAGAGGTTGATGATACTCTGGCGTACCTCTCTTCAACTTGCTGTCTTAGATTGGTAGCGAGCAGCAAGGCTTACGACTGTGATGGCGGTGGCGGTCGGTTGCCCGTACCTTTTGATCAGGTGGATTATAATAGTTCTTTGCAGGGATTCGACTTGACTACATGGAGGCAAGACTTCAATAACTCACAAAGCGACAACGGTATTATTAGAGTTCTCATCACTGTATAGGGCTGCATGGGTCAAATCCGGCGGCTCGGCTTGCGAAGATGAAGTTAGCGATGCAGAAGTGTGGGCTGGGCTTAGCTTCAATAATTGGGAATAGGAGAGCGGCGAGTGCTCGTAGTATCGCCTTATATACTTGCCAAAAGTGAACGTCATTACTTACACGTCATTAAAGGACGCCCTCAACGCACACAACTGCATTTCCGCCACACCTTCACCTCTCCCCAAACCGATCCGTCCCGGATCGTTACAAAAACATATTACCGGGCGGGGGGCGGAAATGGACGCGGTGACTTTTAATCATCACACACTATCCGAGGTCGATTTCTTATACTTCACCGGGCGTTTGTCGCATCACGGAGCAGCAAAAATGGATGTGGGTTCGGCTATCCCAGAGAATCCGATAACCTCTGATCCGGCCACAAGAAATTCGCCATCCATTTCTCTGCCTCATCTTCAAGAAAATATCAAGGGTAACAACTATCTCACATCTTAGCTAAACTGATTAACTTCACTCCCTATATCAGGGCTTTAATGTTATAACGATACCCAGATTCCAAGACCTCACTTAAAAACATATACAGCGCAGTTCGCGTATTACTTCTGCATTGGTAGTGTTTTAACACTATTTAGAGAATACCAACTTGGTGAGCGCTGTTACAACTGTCTTCTTAACAATGCATATTATTTGTTTATTGGTGATAAAATATGACCCATGATCATAGCTATGCATGATCGCGTAACTTCTTTTAACCCTTACACAGAATACATAATTCACCATGTATCACGTCCATCCCATACTCCGAGTCGGATGCCGGATCATCGAAGGAGCCGAACAACAATGCACCCAGGCGGGCATCGGACGATTTGCCAGAGGATCATGGTATCGGAATCAATAGTCCTACCACAAACTCCTCGGCACCACCAACAATGAGCACGCACACCACCACTCGAATCCGACCACGATCCAGCAGGATCACTCCCAGAGGCAGGAGATACGACCTCATACTCTCTGACTGATAAACTATTATTAAATAAATTTGAACCAAAAGTTTTGAGTTTACGACACAAAGAAATAAAATTGAACATCAATTCATGTACTAGTACCCATATATTGATCCTCTGAAATGCATAAAAATCCGAGCATTTTTACTCTTTTTCATCTCTATAACAAAATGATTACAGCTGATCCGGCACACTGTGTGAAAGCAATAGTCAGGAATTACAACATCCTAACTCATGTTTAAAGAGACGTTGACTGTCTTATACAATTCAATCTAAAATCTTTGCATCGCGATCCGTATTCCCTAGCTAAAACATCCAAAAAAAATGTAGGCCAAGATTCTGCCCTACCAGCATAAGCATGGCATTTCCAGTGCGGCTCCCCTTTGCTCACACAACCCTAATGCCAGGCCATATGCTCTACCTCCATTTTGCGAATTTTTCCCCGAAATAAATCATTTCTGAACATCTCCGAATTAGGATTCGAAAATAGTCACCATGTTTACAAGGGCCCTGTAACGAATGGTTAATTGTTTCGTAACTTGTATAAAAGCCCAAACCCAATAATTATCAATAGAGCGCCGGATCAGGAATCAAGATGATAAAAATTTTGCAGAATGTTAATTTATGATCCGGCACAGAATCACAGAAGAAACGATTCAGTGCGTATGAACACTCTCATCACAGTTATTCCAAAGCTTATTAAGACATTAAAATATCAACGTCCTTATCCCATTAGTAATACAGTGAACATATTTAACTCTAATTTATCCCTAACCGGAAGCATTATGATCATTAAGCGACACAATATCAAGAAAATCTGTTACTCGTTAAAGCTCCGCTTTTGAATCCACTTGTATCTAATCGCATGGCCAAGGGTCCAATCTTTACAAACATGATAAAGTCATATTTTCCCGGATCAACATATTGTTTAAAATTTTACCAACTGGTAATTAAATAACCAAGAAAACTTTTGCACATGATAAAAACACAATGCAATGTAAAACTTCCGGACAAAACTTCAGAATGAATAACACATCAGTTTCCGGCGGCAAGTTCCACAGGGGGAGTCGTGATCCAGGACGTTTCTCCAAAATGTCTCTGATCAAAAGAACGTACTCCCTAGTAATGTTTCTGTTATTCGGACCAGTTCGCCTTCCCTGTCCTGGACCAAGGGCTGGTAGCTGTGGCATCCTTGGTCATGGATGGACGTTGCTGTTGAAGAGGCTACGTGCTGGAAAACTTACTAGTATTATACTGTTTGTATTTTTTTAATGCTGGCTGTGATGGACCGCAGATGGGAACTTTTTGGAGAATGATTTGTCCATTTCTTGGTAGCATGCGGGACCGCTTTACATTTGTCCGCGTTCATCTTCGGACCTACATCTAAGATCATCTCCCTCTTTCTTCCCAAATATGCTTCGGGATGTGTGCCCTTGAATGTTCCCGGAGATCACTCGGTCTATTGTACATCCTTGCTGGTGATAAGGGGCAACGGGTACCAACAAAGGTATTTCCGTTGGATTGAAACTGTTCATGTGTCTTTTTGAGGAGATTGCTCTTGTTGCAGAAACTTCTCTCGCACTGCGAGCATTTAATCTTTCATCTTGTTTTTTGGTTTGGGTTCGCCGCCTCTCTCGAATCGAAACGTGCAATTACAGCCAATGTTGCGTTTCCTCCTGACACGTCGTAAAAACATTGCTTCTAGGTGTCCCACCAGCTCTTTCATATGTAATTTTCATCCAACATCGTCTTTTTTTGTCGGATCACCACACACTAGCGCTGCCTCGAGACACATAAATAACGGCTGAGCTTTTTGTTTCTCTGTCCAACCGTTCCAAGTTGCACATGACACTCAAACTCGTCCCAAGATTATTATTGACAATTCACGTCGCCTGTAAAAGGGGCAGCCGCTGCATTGATCTTGCTTCTGTCTTGGGTTGTTGTGGCTGGCTCTGAGCTGTACTCTCTCGTGTACTGTCTTCCCTGTGAATCCGTTTTCCGTTTTAGGGCCCATGGCCCTATAATCGGAGCGGGTTCGTCTACCTCGGAATCCCTTCAACATCACAGTATCACAGGCTCCAGGGCTGCTTTTTCCCCCTTTTCGATCTGTAGAACTTTTGGATGGGCTGCCAAATTACTGTATTGTATCCGTCGTGCGAGGGAGCGGGAGATTGAAAAGGGCGTCTTTGACTCCGGTTTCCCTAATATCTTGTGCTTGTTAAACTGTTGTTCCATTTCCGGATCACCATCCGTTCCAACAGCAAACACTCTGTCGACGCCATTTCTCATTTCCCATCTAGCATAAATTGCAGGGAAACCTTCCTCACTACCGGCGGCGGCCTCCAATCGTTGAACAGTCTGTGTGGAACCCGATCATGTACCAAATTGGCGTTGTTCAGCCGCAGATTTTCGTTGCCTTATGCTTGAATGAAGGAACAATGTTTATTCCACATTAAAATTCTGTTAAGGCCTTGATTTCATCCTGAAATTCGGAGCATGCTCCCATCCGAGGTCTGCTCTCGTCGATCATTTGCTGCTGGCCCAACTGTAGTCTCTCCGATTCGAAAAGTCCCAAGAGGCCCGGATGACTTGTGGCACGAATGGAATACCATCAGGAATCAGATTGTCCGTGGCCTCTCCTACCCAGCTGGGTTCTCCGGACGCTTTCACTCTCCATGTCTTCTGACGCCTATGTCTTAGTTTCGTACTCTCCTGACTTACGGACTCACTCCTCTCTGTCTGCCTCATTAGCCCTCAATGTTAGCTGCCGTATGACGTTTGTCGGAGCATTTAGTTACTGCCCTCTTCTCTGATGCTTGCATTGAAATCATCCCCCCATCCCCCCATTTGTTTAGTCATCCGACTCAATCGTTGGTAGCTATTACAGTTTAAGGTGTCCCTACTAACAAGTGCGAGCACACCAGCCCCCCGATCACCACTCACGGTTTAGCTGGAGAGGCGTCAGGCCGGATAGTAGGTCTCGCTCATAATATCACTTTATTTTTCAAGTTAATCCCACCGCTACCACCAAAATGTGGCGGCGGAACCTCTCTTCTCTTGCGTAATCTTAAATTGGTAGCAGCAAGCAGCGAGCAGCAAGGCTTACGACGGTGATTGGTGGTGGGAGGTCGGTTTTGCCCGTACCTTTTGATTCGTTGGATTACTAATAGTTCTTTGCAGGAAATTCGGGACTTAACTACCTGGAGGCATGACTTCAATAACTCACACGCAGGGGAGAGACAGGTATTAGAGTTTCATCAAACTTTATAGGGCTTGCATGGGTCAAATCCGGCGGCTCGGCTTGCGAAGATGAAGTTAGCGATGCGAAGTGTGGGCTTTGAGAGCTTAGCTTCACTGAACCTGTCCCATCGCTAGCAAGGGAAAGGAGAGCGGCGAGTGCTCGCAGAATCGCCTTATATACCGCCAAAGATGACGTCATACCTTAAACACGTCAAAAGGACGCCCTTCAAACGCCACAACCCCTTGCATTTCCTTCCACAATTACTAGTAAGCCTGCGGGTAATGCAGTCAGTGTAAGGATGAGTGGCAAATGATGACATCACTGAGTCAGTACCTGAACAAGACAGCACTGCTACAACGGAAAATTGATTATTGGTCTGTCAAATTGCAAAATTCTGACAGAATTGCCAATTTAGGACAAGAAACAGGGTCACTCCCGCAAAGTAACAAGGTGAATTGGAAAGAGTTAATCATGAGTGGAAAAGTATATTTCCTGATGTACCAGTGAGACACATGTCATAAACCCATGACATTGATGTAGGTGGATGACACTCCCCGAGGCTATACAGCAACATCCTTATAGGGTGAATCCAATCAACTTGCAACATAATCCGAAAAATGGGTGAAATGAAATACATGTTAGACAATGGAAAGTAGAGCAATAGCATAGGAATGGCTGGTGCCCCATGTATTCTTGGTTCCCAAACCGGTTGTCATTTCGTTTTGTTCCAGATTTCGAAAAGTCAACCTCTGTTCCAAAAACCGACTCATATACGATTACACGGAGGTGATGATTGCATAGATAGATGTTGTTGGAACATGCCAAATTTGTGAGCAAATTTGATTGGTTGAAAGGGGATTGGCAAGTTCCCCTCAATGACTCGTTGCCAAAGAAATTTCAGCCTGTTGACGCCCGATGGACTTATACCAGATCAAAAGAAAATGGCATTTGGTCTCAAAAATTCGGCTGCAATGCCGCAAACATTCCAAAGACTGTGACAGAGTAGTTGCATACATAGAAAATTGTGACGGCCTGTTATGTGGATATCTCCTTGTGTTACAGCGACGAAACATGGGAAAGAAATAACCACCATGCGAGACAGCTCCATCAATTGTTTGGAAATACTCAGGCAGGTTTGATGTGAATCTGCGTGATGAAAAGTGAGTTTGACACTGCAAATTAACATTCCACATAGCATATTTGTAGGACAGGGACAAATTAGGCCAATCACTGCAAAAATGTTGATGAAGCATTGAGAAATTCCCACACCACAGAGCAAAAGAGATTCATGAGGATTCTTAGGTATGGTGGGGTATTACAGAAAATACTGTCCAAATTTCTCAGAAATTGCGTGTCCGCTGACCAACCTTATGATGAAAAACCCAAAATTGTGGGGTCAGAGCACTGCCAAAAAGCGTTTGAGAAACTCAAGTCCTATTTTGATTGATGAATGCTGCCAGTTTTGATTGCCGCCAGACTTTCAGAAACAATTCAGTTGGCAGTTGATGCCAGTGATCTAGGCTGTGGTGAGTTCTCATGCAAGCAGTTGAAAAATGAGTTATTTAGATCATCCTATATGTTATTTCTCTAAGAAGTTTGCCAAACATTCCGATAAAACTGCCTCAACAAATTGAGAAAGGAAGTATGCCATTGCTATTGTATTGCAAAATTTTGAAGTTGTACTTGAGTACAAAAGTGCACCCAGTTCTAGGTACACGGATCACAATCCGTTTTGGACTTTCATCCCAAGATGAAAAATAGCAATCAGAGACTTGTCAGGTGGAGTTTGGAGTTGAAAAACTCTAAAAGAATTACAATCTGGACATAAGAATATCAAAGGAAAAGAAAATGTCTGGCAGATGCCTTGTCCAGAGTTACGTAAATTTTGTTCAAAATTTAGTATTACCAAACTTTTAATATAGGCCGATAGCAGCAATGCAAGAAACATTATAAGAAGTGTACAATTTGCACTGTGTATGTAAAACTGTATGTAAAAAAATTAACACAAAATGGTTAAAAGGTATAAAGCCAGATTTGGAAAATATTCATTTCATTCAAAATTTTCTTTTTAGAGGGGATGTTATATTACCCTCAAAATTTGATTAAAATATTATTTTGTCTCAATTTTTATTTGAGAAAAGATTCTCAGGGAAAAGTACTTTGTTTATGTTGAAAGAGAGTAGGGGATTCCCCTAGTATTGTTTGTGCAAAAGTTGGCCACCTGTTAGATAGATTGCACCATAAGGGAAATGAGGCGGAACTTCCCCAAGCTGTAAACTTAGTAACTGAGTCAACTTGTTAGTGCCTTAAGATTCATAAAACATTGCATGATCTGGGGGAGTCCCCCATAAAAGTTATATATGGGAAGTGCTGTTGTTGTAAAACTCAGATGATATAATTATGTGAAGTCGTATTGGTCAGCTTAGCTGCAATGTATGTTATGGCATGATGCTTGCGGTAATGTCTATTTTTACAACTGGGAACTGGGTGAAGTCAATATAATAATGGAGATTTGAGTAGGGACTCTCTGCCCAGCATCCCATTGTAAAAGTAGGTTGGATAGATAGTATAGCTAGTGTTTTTACTCGGTTTTGGTACATACCAAATTCTTGATCCAATCTGATTTTAAAATCATTTAAATCTGTTTTGTTATATAAAATTCAGATACTTGTGCACAAGGCTCGTTTTATTTGTGTTTGAAAGGGATTTCTGACCTAGACGCACGAGGACATCATAACACTTCACATTACCTTTTGACCCGTTAAGATGAATTTCAAACAAAATAATAACCTTTCTGTGGAAGATAAGAATCGCTTGTGACATGACTTCAAAGATACCCCTGTAAGGTTGATATCTTATCATCACGAAAACGTCATAATTTGAACCAACTGATTGAAGGGGGCTCCTCCCGTTGGCCAACAACGATTTTTTCAGTGTGTGTGTAGGAAGGAAAACCATCACCAACATACCTAACTACAAAATTCGTTTGAATCTGACATGACGTTGTGAGTGATATTTGCGCATATTACAATAACCCATAATAGGTTTACTGGTACATTTAATTCCCGGGAACGGTAAACAATCTAGTTTTAGCTTGTAGCGTAGAAAGGGGAATTCAATTCAAAATATTTTACAGATGAGATGAGAATAGAAAAATACAAGATTATAATGATACCAAAATCTCATGTTTGATGGAGGTGAGTGGTGTGGGTGCCGCTTAAACTTTAGCTAACTTGCTGAATACCCATCAAGTTAAAGAAGCAATAAGTTTGAGGTCGTTATTTGCAATAATACCTAAAATGAGCCGCCCAGCATGACCTTTGGTGACTATACTTCTATGTATCCCAAAAAACCAATATTGACTATTTACTTCACTTTCAGTAAAACGACTACACCAAAAGTTAACAAAAAAAGAGCCAAACATAGCTAAGCATTATTTATCGCCAAATTGAGTGATTTCGTCTAGTGTTGGTTGGTTTGATATCGCAACCGTCGTTCTTGCTTCTTTTTCTGATTAGGCTGCCCTTGGTGTACAGTTCACTTGGTGGCCGCGGGCGGTGTGTGTGTGAAGAAAAACTGAGGGTGTCCTCCCCCCGTGAGGAGAGTGTCCTAGCTATCCATAGCAACATGTACGGAATAAACCGTGACCTTGTAGATGAGGGAATTTTTGCTGAAACAAATGTTGCATAAAGCCCACTCAATGGAGGAACACAACAATAGAGAGATGGGTGGTAAGATACTCAGTCACAGGACAATTGTAGTATTTTATGGACACGGGTATAACACCACTAACCTGGCTGCCATAAGGTTTTAGTTTTTAAAAATCTTGGGTGGACTACTTTCTTGACTGGCATCTGGAAAATGCTTTAAAATGTTGAAAAGGACTAGTTATATTAAGAGAGAAAGTGAGGAAGGAAATTTCACATGATTGACTGTAGGTTAGAACTGGTACGTTTTATCAAATTAAGTGCCATGGGACAGTGAATTTGAGGAAATGCAATTATTCCGCGCTCATCAATTTCACATAGATTTGACAAAAACTAGCTTTGGGACTATGTTGCCGGCTGACGTCGGGGCGAGTAGTTTTGTGATTCGTAACTAAAACTTTTCTGGTCATCATAGTTCAAAATTTGGTTATGTGGTAATTTTTAACTTGTTACTTTGGTGATATATTGTTATTGATATTTCCTCTGTGAGAGTTTGAAATGTGAAAAAACAGTACAAAGTTGCATTTCCCATTAGAAACTGTGTATAAGTGAGGTTAGTGGTGGTAACCCTGCTAGGCGCCATTAGTTTTGAACAAAACACATGACTATTATTTGTTCTTTGTTGTAAGAGATACGATAGGACTGTGTTAGTTAATGTTCCTTGAAAATCAGAAAAGGCAGATTTAATATTTTTAAAGATATGGACTCCAGACATGAGTAACTTGCAGGACCCATTTTACCAAATTACAATGTTGGACAGAATCACAAATCTGAATCTCTAAGTCCAACCAGCATTCTCCTTTTCTAAACGATAAAAATTAGAACATAATGAATGTTTCACTTTGGTAATAACAGCTATAAAAGGCATTTTAACACACTTAAAAGATGGCATGGCCTGTATGATCAACAAACACGTATGTCCAAATTACCGGACATAATTGATTAGATCTAATCAATATCATAAGAGTTATCTACCCGAATTGATATGATCGAATGATATATGTATGGTATATAGTTTGGTGTGAAAACATGCTTTTACAGTTTCAAAAGTTCGAATGTAACAAGCAAGTTGCAGCCCAAAAGCATTAATTTCATTGAACGTGGAAGTTTTTTTGTCGATGCTTGGTCATAGTTTTACTTTTATCGTTTCTTCGTGAAATGTATTTTATTACCCGATAATCAATGCTTTCTCTTACCAGGTTAATGACAATTATGTGGATGTAGTTCAGTTGATCAAGTAGAAATTCTATGCCAAAAAAACTGGGGCAATTAAAGATGTATCAATCAAAATGTATTGCCATTCTGTTCTATCTTCAGTGCCACTCTTGTAGTTAAAAGCTCCTCATTTTTGTTAAAATGGGTCAGCGGGTTATGTGGGTTAATCGTTAAAAACTATGACTTTATCATTTGATTTTTTTTCTGGGACAATTAGCTAACAGTCCAATGTACCTTAATAAACAAAGAAAAGTAGTCATGTGCTTTTGTTTCAAACTTATGGCGGCCTGGCACCAAGTGTTGCGTGTTTTTTTTTTTGGGGGGGGGACACTGTTGATAAATATTAAGAATGTGCATTTTCAATCAACCTTTTATTCGCTGCGAACTTTTTTTTCAAAACGATGCTAAATTAATTGATTAAGACTTAATAATAATATTACGCGCAACAGAATTTTTGACTGAGCAGTGATTGGTATATATTTTCACGGGGCTCAAAATACTCAAAACTAGTGTTTATTCTCCTTTGCCCGGGACTCTGCCAACTTAAGTAGGCCCCCTGCTCCTATAGATAAAAGTTCTCCCTCACCTGAGGAGGCATTCAGCATCTCTTTCAACGATCATAGAAATCATCGTATCTGAAAATGACAGTTTAGATGGCTTCTGATCCACTACAGTCTCAACATTTTGTTTCCTAAGTGGAACTAACTGCCCGTCGGGTAGCTCTCTTCAACAATTCTATGGCTTCTCACATTCCTGACTTCAAACAGTGATATCGATGTTCTTGATGTGTTCTTGTCTTGCCTTTTCTCTCTCTCTCCTCGCTCTCACGTCTTCTGATGTAGACTGGACAATGCTGGAGGGAGATTTTCGTAGTTTCCAAGTAGAATCAAGACAGTGTAAGATGGTAAGAATATAATGTTAACTGCGATCTGATTCACTCCCTGGCAGTATCAACAATAATTAGATGAGCAAAAGTAGACATAATAAAGAATAACAGCCCCCGTAATTGTGCAATTAAAGGTACCCTCGACGAACACAGAAATGATACATATTAGACCTACATTTTTGTTTGATTTTTTTGTTTGTTTTGGTGTCGTTTGTTGTGTTATTTGGAAAATGGAGAACTTAATTTCAAAAGGTAGGAGAATATTGTTATGTTGGCACATTAATGACGTGTCAAAAACCCAATATGAAGTCAATATCAGGGAAAGGTCGGTACATATGATTATTTGGTGAAGTGCGTAAATTCGAAAAATCTACTTTTTTGTTGTAAAAGTGGACTCACATGTTATCCACCCGTCCTTTAAAACTTTTTTTTAACATCTCAGTCATGAAAAGTGGACTTTTGTCAAATTTTTCTCTTAATTTTTGACATTTTTTATAAAAAAAATAAAAGTGGAACTTAGTGGAACTTTGGCCCTCTATAATATAGTAATATCATGCAAATATAGATTACCCACGTTGTATATAGTAGAGAAGATAGAGGAGAGAGATTTTAAAGGCGCGTATTTTCTTTCTCATCTTGATATTTCACAGCCTTTAATTCCATTTCTTTCCATCAATACGAACAAGCACACTAGTGAATAGGGGGTTCAATATCATTATCACTTCTAATATCAAAACTGCACGTTTGTTTTCCCCAATACTTTTACTGCATAGCAAGTGCCCACGCTCTCATATATCAAGTACAAAACAACAAAAAAACATGATAATCCATAACTTGGAACAAGCACCTTTAAAAGCTCCGCTTGGGCAGTACGCATTGCAAATGGAATAGCCCATTGGGTAAATACATTTGAAATTTCACACTCCCTCTAGAATATTGAAATGGAATGTCTATTGGGGTATAAATATGGCGGAATCCATACCCCTACTCAGTGGAAAAGACTAGCCATACAGAAATGTCTTGTTCACTAGTTAAAGTAATATAACAGCACATTTTTGAAGAGCGCCCCCAATTTTCAAAATTTGATATTTTTGCACAATTATGTTGATAATTGTCTAGGAAACTATACCTGCAAGGGAGAATACTCAAAATGCGTATTTATCATAAAATAAGCAATTTTGTAATTAGAATTGGGATCCCAAATTGTCCTTTACGGCAGAGCTGGAAATGCTAAGTTTTTGTCCGTCCATGATGAAATAGTGTCACCTCAAGAAAATGACCGCTGACTTGTACTTGACTTGCCTGAAGCAATAAAAAAAAATATAGTGGATGAGCGTAGACACGTACATGGCGCTATTTCCCGGCTATTTCATATTGGAAGGCCATTTCCAGCAGCCGTTGAATTATCGGCTGGACCAATTAATCTAATGTGTAATCGGAGGTTTTTGGTGATATACTTCCATGAGGGAGAAAACATGAAACATCGAGCTGTACGTTTTGTTCAGAGGGATTATGCCAGAACAAGTAGTGTTTCCAATATGTTAGCTACCCATGGTTGGGAGCGTCTAATTGACAGAAGGTAATCCCACCAAGTAACTCAACTTTACAAAATAATCAACCAAGATATTGATGTCGATGCTTCAGATCACCTCCACCCTAAAACAAAAAGATCCAGGAGAGGGAACAACAATCAATTCGTCATCCCACATGTTACATCTACTGCCTACCAGAACTCATTTTTCCCCCGTACTATAAAGATCTGGAATAGCTTGCCTCAACAAATTATTGACTGTAAGACTGCAAAGACTTTCCGTGACAGCTACCAAAATCTTATGACCACACAGACTAAAATGTAGTTTCAACTTCCCCGTGACCTCCTAGCCAAGGTCCCTGGTGGATGTTTAAGGAGGAAACCAGCCAAGTACCAAGTAAATAAGTAAATGCGTTAATGTTTTAAGTTTATTTACTTCAGACCGCAATGAATATAAAGAAAGGAACCGAAATCGTTGTTGTAAAATTGACAATTTCTTGACTTTGGACCTTTGAATCCGACAAAGTGCCACTTTTTCTGAAAACATCATGGAAAAAGGGAGAGTGTGTTGATGCCAAAAGTGTTTTTGAAAAGCAACGACTTGTTTCAGAGCCAAATGTTTCCCCTCTTCAAAACTTTTTAAAAATTTCCAATCATCCAGTTCTAAGGGAAATTATGCAACGAAATGTCCTTGAATTTTAGGGGGGATTATTTGATGGGAATCGTGTATCAGTCTTATCATTTAAATCATGGAATTACACCACTTTCTCAACATAACTATATAGTACATTGTCAGACATTTTAAAGCAGTTTACGACAGCCTAGCTAGTAGAGTATAAGCAAACGAGCCAATTAAGACCCATGATTTTAAAGGTCCCAGGAAATGCAAATAGAATTGATGTGGTTTGTGTCAAGTCTACAAGGAGAGACGAGAAAGCATTCAATATTTGGGTTGGTGATGACATCATTAGTGAAACTATTGATTTTTCAGAGAGTAATGGAAAATTTCCAGGTGACTGGTGTGAATCTATTCATGGCACTGACTGAAAATCAATAGTTTCACTAATGAAGTCACTGGTGGTGTATTCTTTTTTGTGGCCCTGTTAATTGGAATGGAATGCCCCGTAAAGATTTGAAGTAGGTTTATCATCTCATTTCCTGAGACCTTTAATTATGAAAAGACTCCATCATGGTCCGATTTTTCATGTTTTCTCCCTCATTATGGAAGTATATCACCAAAAGGCTCCGATGACACATTTTTTTTAGATTAATTGATCCAGCCGTTTGGATCGTAGAAGAAAAAAATGTTTACAAGTTGGCCCATATAGGACAGTGTGTGTTACTTAATGTGGTCGGCCGCATTTGGAGACGTTTTTATTCATTTTTTGGGCCTACAATTTTACTGGGGTAATGAGAAAAATATGAACTTTCTTCTGATACGAAAATCTCAATTTTGCTGTTGTAAAGTGGGGAGGGGGTAAGGTTGTCCATCGGGTCAACTGCTTTTAAAAAGAAAACGAACTGTAAGCGAACACGTACCTTATGAAATGTATATTGCTTTAATATAGTGTTATTGCTCCGACTAAGAGAATAACATTATAATTGGGACACTCTCTGGCACATATTACATGTCAGATGTTCCGAGTTATACTTAGCGGTAGACCCTTTAATTTACAATCTCTTGCTTCCGGACACAGAGATGGCAGAATACAGCGATGCTACTTGTCAGAAATTACTTCCAAGTAGGTTGAATTCTGAATGGGGGAAAGAGAGAGTAAGATAGGTTCAAGGAGATAAGGGCAAGGGTTTGTGTGAGCCGAGGGGATGGATGCTGCCTATGATGGGGGTCTATGGGATAGGGGAGGTTATTGGTCCACATACTGCTGTTTACGCCAGTGTTTATCAGTGTTAGCTAGTGATGTATGCTGGGTGGCTGTACAAGGGACTGAAGTACAGCTTGTCTAAAAATGATACAACCAGATAAATATGTGCTTAAATATGAAATTTCAAAATAAGTCATTCTTACTTGGCATAACTTTAAAGAACAAAGACTGTGGGCTTTCCAATGGTGTTTGTTTGATCTCATTTTGCTTTTGTCAATTCAGAGATATAAACAATTTAGTGCGATACACCAAAATCGATTTTATGTACCATTTTTATGCATGGGCAGAGAGCTCTTTTTCTTTATGAAGTTAATCTCTTCTTTGAATTTCATATCGGATCATTATTACCTTTTGTTCGAGTTTAGTAGGATTAGAGTGAAAGTATATTTGTGTCATCAGCAAACAATATAAAATGGGGTAGTTTTAGAACAGAGTGGGAGGTCGTTGAGTGGCCCTAAGATAGAGCCTTGAGGAACTCCTAAGTGATAATAGCTGATTCAGAAAAAAGTTTCAGGTATGCATTAACAACATACAAAAAATGATAAAATCATGCCCAAATATATAAATACCATACAAGAAATGCACACAATTACAGTACTGAAAGTATATATATTTTTTTTTCAGAGTGCATAGTGAAATAATTCTAGCCCGAGATTAATATGGAATTATGTGACCATCAATGTCAAGTGTTGAAGAAATCAACTCAAATCTTACTATAGTTACAGCCAAATACGAATGTGTGGTGCATGCCTTGTCTTGTGTATGTGTACATTTTATAGAGTTATTTTGCTGATATGTTTTAATTTTTCCTATTTGTAATATTGAACCAGTCACAAACACAACTGAATTTGATACCCCTAGTGGGACTAGAACTTGATCATTGTGAATTTGATACCCCTAGCGGTAGTCCCGCATTTACAGCTAGTCCATCTTTTTTCGGAACGAGCATGGGTACCCGACAAAATCCAAGACCCCCCCCCATGTTATTATTCGATGGTGTTCTGTCATACACAACAGAAAATCAAACATGCTTTTCTATAGGGCAGATTACAATAGCAGGCAAGTTCAAAACATATTTTATGGGTTTATATTTACTTGTTTGTCCAATGATCTTTCAAATAATTCTTGGTAGATATTCTACAACCGATCAAGTGCAATTGGAGAAATATGTATTCCCCAAAATCTCCTCCTGTCTCATTAAAACACTTGTTTGCCAAATTTGATGTGTCTAGATTTTCCTCTTAATTAGGGAGTATTCAATCATATAAAGATATCATAACAACTGGTATTAAAAACCTTAAGAGATTCGGTTTTCTTAATTTAAGTATTACACTGCCACCTATTGACAATGACAACAAGATAGCCCGCTTCAGGTCAAAGGTTGTGACTGAAGGTCAAAGTGTTTTAAACAAAAATACTGATGGCATGCCAAAATAACTTACCAAAATATGTAAATATTTAGGGTCACAGATCAAGATGACTGGTCGCACCATGATGGAATTGTTGCATTTTTCTCAAAATATTTGTGAAAGTGAAAATAATCATGTTTTATTAGATATATATCTTGTTTTCATTACTATAACGAGTTTTCAATGCAGGAGTACAAACGCCTCAATTAAGAGCCCAATTGAGGATGAACTTTGCATTTGAAGAAATCTGGTAGTGGCAAGCCAGTGGTTTTAACTGAATTTTTCTTCAGTTGGAAGTGTTTTAAATTAACTGGGTTCAACTAAGTTAATCCAACTGGGATTAGCTAAGTTAATCCAACCGCGTTAGTACTCGACCTGGTAGCTAAGTTAATCCAATTGGGTTTAGCTAAGTTAACTCAATTGGGTTTAACCGAGTTAATCCAACTGGGTTTATTTAGCTTAGTTAATCGAAAATGAGTTAATCTAAATTGATTTTAAATCTTTTGCGGGATTGTAAAAAAAAATTAATCCGATAAAACACATCTGAGCCCGGTCAGCACGTATTTTAGTGTGGAAGTTATTCCAACTTGGTTTAACTAAAACGTATCATCAGTAAACTAAGTTAATCCAACTGGGGTTAGCTAAGTAGCTACGTTAATCCCACTGGATTGGCTCAGTCAATCCAACTGAGTTAAGTTAAAACACATGGGTTAAGCTAAATTGAAAATGGTTTTCGGGATTGTAAAAAAATATCAATCTGATAACTACACATGTGAACCCAGTTCAGCACTGGTTTTAGTGTGGAAGTTGACCAATTTTCAAATATTATTAAACTGGAATTCAGTTTTTTCAATAATTGAAAACACCCCAATGCTTAATACTTTTATGTATTTTGTTTTCAATTATAATCAATGAAAAAATCTCCTTATACTAAGATGGCATCTACGATATGTTTCCATTTTTCAATCATGTCCACCACCGTATGAAAAATATTCAATTTTCAAGACATTGCGTTTCATCAAGGTCTTTACATTTTGTGCAAGAGCACCCTCTCCCAGATTTACCAGACATGCATTTGGTGCTCGCTGCAGTGATTCACTATTCCAAAGCACAAAGGACTTGTAGATTATCCTCAAAGTTTTTTGGTTTTTTTTGAGTGTGGGAAATTCAAAGCAAAAGAGAAATGCTTACTTATCATGTAGAATAAGGTTTCATCTATTGTTGATGTAAAAGAAGGTTTAATTTACGTTTTTCTACAAAGATGGAGCAAAATTGGATTGACTGAGATGAATGATTGTGTCAGTAACCTGACGATGGAAGGGTTTTGTTGATATTGAAATCAGAATTTAGGTGATCACCTGAGGACGGATTTTCGACATCCACTTTGGTGTCCATTTGACAACCTCGAGCGCCAAGTAGTTTCAAATCAGGTGAGGGGTGTGTACGAATTTGTATTAATTGATTATTTGTGTATTTTTTCTGCAGAAAATGTTTTAGCAAATGGCAAAATAAGAAAAAATGGACTACGGAGCGTTCCATTACTACCAGTGTATATTTTCATAATTTGCAATATATTTTCATCAAGTCCTGAAAATCCTTATTTTCATAGAAATAAGAGTGTAAAACGTGGTAACACTTTTTTTTATCTCGCACTTTCACCGTCATAAGTTTTATTATTTTGTTCAATATTGGCAAAGGGCAATTCACTTTCCACAATATTGGATTCCAACAAATCCTTTGTTGTATTCAAATAATCTCAATATTAAAATCTTCCCTTATATGCAGTATGGTATTCATATCGTTAATATCGGCTTCGAAAAAAGATGCAATATAGTTTTATATTATTGAAAGTGCGTGACACGCTGAGTTGCGTGTTATTGATAATTTATCAATAGATTGATTGATAGATGGCGGGGTACCTGGAAGAAAGGAATGAAAAAATGAAAGAAGGATGGATAACTAGATCAAGCTGAGTTGTAATACAAAGTACTTACAAACTATTATGCTGATATACAGAACTTTAAAGCTCTTTAAAAGTGAACGTATATTAGCGACCTCTGCAGGCATGTTTTTACACAGTATTCCTAGTATATTTCCTCATTTTAACCTGATTTTAATTAATTGTATACCCGTAGCACACCCAAGTACCACAAAATACTACTGTGCTTATTTTTAAGGGTCGGTTAGGGTCATTATTTGTTGTAGGTTACATGTATACATTTTGGTTCAATAAGTTTCAGAGTGCAATATGAGTGAATGGAATAATATGGGAATGGAAGAAAGTAATGGGGAAATTTGAAAAAAAAAAATAATTTGGGAGGGAAGAATGACAACACTGGACATGGGGAAAAAGGACACGCATTCAGAAGGGAGAATATATTAGTATAGAGAGAAAGATTTTGGCTCTATATTTGTACCCATTGTTCAGTTTGCATAGACTGCCTTAACACTTAAGTGACCAGGGGTTTTCACTCCCGTTAGTGCCCAAGGGAGGGGGGCATGGGAAGGGTCGTAAGACAACCCCAAATCAGCAATAAAAATGAAATTTGTTATATGGGCTGCAAATTAGGGGCAAAACATTGTTTTCAAAACCCGCACGCGAAAAGGTGCAAAAAGACTGAAAATTCAAATGAGCCTAGCGCTTACATCAAACTTTTTGAAAACTTGTTTTATGTTGATATCTACTCTAGAAGACCCAAATTACTTATATTTAACACAAGACTTGCAGTTTTAGGGAACCTTGTATTTTGTACGGGTGTTACAAAATACACGTCATTTTCCCATAGACTTTGTACAGTAACGGTTTAGCAACGTCCACAATGAAATTGTTTATTTTCAGCACATAAAGGGTTAATTATTTTTAATGTTACTAATAAGTGTTTATGTATGTGTGTACATATATCAGCAAAAAATGCTTTGGTTCTTTGAGTTTTAAAAATATTCTCAGCTGACTCCCATTAGTGCACACTGGGGGGGGGGGTCTTTATTTTATGAAAAGAAGCGCATTTAAAAGTCAGGAAATTACAAAAAAAATCGGCGCAAAAATCCCACGCGGAAAGCGGCCAGCGCGAAAACAAATTTGAGGGTCCCTAGAACCCCCCGGTCACTTAAGTGTTAAGATATTGATAAACTTCTTGCAATTTCCTATAATGTGTGCCACTAATAGGTAAGAGAGGAAAATAAATGAAATGCAACCAATTTACTGGGCTCAATTGGCATCAATTTGTGTCATGATTTTTATCGGCTGTCCTGGAGGAGACACTCAAGTGGCAAAGTAGGTCAAAGATGTGGTGTATTGATGTGGTGTTCATTCCAGGAAAGATCAGAGTTAAATCTGGCAATTATAGGGCATGAAATATAGAATAAATAACTACTTGGCTGTAATGGGAGAGACATTGTGGAATTGTTGGCTGCTGCGGATGTGGGTCACACTGCTAGGGGACTGGTCAGTGTAAACAACTACCTATTTATTTATAACATTCGGCATTTGCCAGGCAGAACCCAATATTGCTATCATAGCATTAAATTCAAGGGACGCCTCCAGAACAGCGGAGAAAGATTTATGGGAAGAAGTGCGATTTTACATGCAGGAGGAAACTGAAGTTCCCGGAGAAAACCTGCGAGTATAAATCGGCAACCAAATTCACATACGGGGTACGACACTGGCTCGACCGGGAATCGAACTCGGGCCGCATATTCCTCCCCTAATTGTAATAGGAGAGACATTGTGCAATAATTGTTGTCTGCTGTGAAACAACTACTAATGTGCAATGGTTGTCTGCTCTAAGGTTACACACCACTAACTCACTTATACACAGTCGTCTATGGGAAAAATGGCAACTTGAGCATGTTTCTTTCACATTTAAAACTCTCACAGAGGAAATACAACAACATCACCCCAAAGTACAAGCTAAAATCACCAAATAACCAAATTTTGAACATATGATGACCAGAAAATTTTTAGTTACGAATCACCAAACTCGCCCGATGTCAGACTGGCAACCCAAAATTCTCTATAGTCGCTAAAGCTAGTAATTGCAAATCGATGTGAAATTGATGACCGCGGAGTAAATTGCTTCAAATTCACTGTCCAAATGCCACTTAGTTTGAGAAAACATACCAGTCTACCATGTCAATCATGAAATTTCATCACTTTCTTAATATAACTAGTGCATTTTCAGACATTTTAAAGCACTTTTTCCAGATGCCATGCAATAAAGTAGTCCACCCAAGATTGTTTATCCTTACGGCAGCCAGGTTAGTGGTGTATAACCCTAAGGGACTTTTTGGCTTGTAGCATCATATTTTGTAAATGAGATGAGAAAAATATGAAATTTCTAATAATAATATTTAATTCGTATAACGCGCGACAAATCCACCGACGTGCTCAGGGCGCCGCTACAACACAGCGAGTAAATCCAGAACAACAAACAAGGATATATGGAAAGAAGTCCGATTTTAGATGCAGGAGGAAACCGAAGTTCTCGGAGAAAACCTGCAATGACGGGTATGGATCGCCAACCAAATTCACGTACAACACTGGTTCCGCAGGGAATCGAACCCGGGCCGCATTGGTGAAAGGCGAGTGGATAAGCCACTACACCAGCCCGCCCTCCCGATAACCCATATCTCAGGATTGATGGGGTGAGTGGTGGGGTTGAGGCTGAGGATTGGGCAGTTCCCCCAATAAGTAAAGAGAGATAGTTTTATTTTGTTTAAGCGGATGTAAAGTTAAGAAAGCCAATTTCTTTGTTTTGTAAAAACATGTTTCACGGCAGCGAATGTCACGTCTACCGTTGACATGCTAACAGTGAGATTATGCGATTTTTCAAGAACACATTTAAAAGGAAAACAAGTTTTTTTTTTTACCAATACAAATATAAAGTTAAAAGTATTGTCACTAACCAGTGGCGTATCTTGGGGGTGCTTTCGGCAGGAGTGAAATGCCCATGGATGATTTTGAGGTATAGCGCCACCCAAGCGCCATCCAGACGCTTTTTGATGAAGCACTAACTTCATGCAACATGTTGTAGTGATTAGCATACATGCTATTACAATTTCTAGTTGAAATCTTGACATTATTTACCATGGACACAAGGATATTTTTGGAGGATGCACATTTCTCTAAATTTGAACTTGAATGGTTGTAAAAACACCTATCAAAAATGTTTCAAAGGTTTACTGGACAAACAAGTAGAACGAAAATCGAAAACGTTTTGGACTTGCCTTCTGTTCTAAGGGAGAAGTCAATATTTACGATAGGGATGGAATGAAGAATCCAACTTTTTGGTGAAAAATTTGCATTCCCCTTTGCTCCATTAAAACAATTTTGCACCCCTTTATATTTTATTAAATGTCTCCAAATTCTATAAACGATACTGCATCAAACTTTGTTTCTTACAGACATCACTTTCTTCCCCAACTATCAAAATAAAAATGCTACTGTGACCCGGATCGTCTGCAAATATATAAAGTGTTAAAGAGGCACTACTTGGATTTCTGAGAGGTAACTTTCTTTCCTGAAGTAAAAAAGAATCAACTTTTATGGCATTAAAGGCCCTATCAGTGATTTGCTAAATCAGAAAATCGAAAAAAATAATCAAAAATCAGATTTTTGCATGTCTGTAACGTACAGGTACCCTAACAAACCCTACAAATGATAGGTCCAGAAGCAAACCCCAATAAGGACAAAATCGGATATTTTAGTCATTTTGTCCGATTCGGAACTTACTACGGTACAACCATGTAACGGAATGGAGATTTCGTATCTTTGAATACTGCACGTTTCTTCATTTTCTGTCAATTCTTCGTTGGAAAAGTAACTTATGAGAAATTCTTCAGATTATTTTTCACCTCGTTAAGGGAGTCCTTGCAAATTTCAAAATATTGCCTCTTTCGCGACAAAATCGCTGTAGTGTCTTTAAGTGACAACTTTATATTGATTGAACTTACTTTTGTGCCAAACAACTTGCTATATCTTTAATAATACTTAGTTTATTTGATGAATAACACATTTTATCTGTCAATGAAGAGATAAAAAGAAGTAGTTGCCATGACATTTAGTGCCAATGTTGCAAATTAACTTATTCTCTCAATAAGAAGTGGACGATCTGCATAAACAAAAGACCAATACCAGCCATTCAAACCTACTGGGAGTCCTGTTGGACTGAAAACGTACCAACGGCTATCACTTTTGCATCAATAAAACACATTTGAGGATTAGATCGATCTGCAAGCGGGGTATTTGGCCGAGGGGGTGGTAAAATCTCGTGGTCGCTTATGGGTTTTGGTGGAAAATTGAAACGTCAAAAGTGGAGATGAACAGTGCGTCTGTCTTTATATAGCACTCTGAAGTGTTTTGTTGGATGCGTACATCTCTGGCAGCCTTCCTTTATCGTGTTTGTATCCAGGAGTTTATGTACTCATGCTATCCTTCTAGATGTTGGGGGATGTAACATGTTTATTTTTAGTCATTCCTAGCCATGGCGATTTGTAAAAGTGCCTTAAGCTTTTTAAGTTTCAAATTTGTTCTTTTCGTAGGCAGTATGCCAAAACAATTATCATGAGAATTTATTTATTTATTTATTTATTATTTATTTATTTTCTAACCCTAAAAACCATTAACCCTCGTCTACCAAGGCGCCCCCCCCCAGTGGAATTTCGCTATGGGAGTAAAATGCCAAAAAACTTTCGATAAAAAGTTTCTAGGTAATCGTTTTCTCATCCTTTCAGGTCATTTAGACGGAAAAAAATCTCGGGCAACACCTTCACCGGGGTTAGGTATGCCGGCAAAGTCGGAAGGGTGGGGGGGGGGGGGTGGTTGCCACCCAAGGATATTTATGGTGCATTTTGAACATATTATCCACAATGCTCTAAAAAACTCTATGTAATTGTTTATGTAAAAACTAAGCAATGCCATAATTTAGAGCTGAAAAACCGCATGAATTGAAAATTCATGGATTTCGCCTATTTTCTGTGGAAAATGCCAATTTGCCGACTCGCGACTTGATGACTCATGTAATGCCATACTAGGCATGTTGGTAATTATTTTGTATCAATGGAAGAAAGGAATACCATAGCTATCCCATGGTATCAAAAATCTGAGCATTGGGTGCTTTAAGAACGAAAATTCTCGATGGGGTGGTAACCCCCACCGCCCCCCCCCCCCTTGTACACCGTGGTTACAAAAAAGCTTGGTTAAGACGAGGGTTAGAACATTCAAAAGTATATTCCATTATAAGTTTCATATAGAAATAAATGGATAAAAGAAGTTTATATAATGGAATGTGCCCAAATCCCACTGCCCTTTGTTCCGAGTGGTCTGGACTCAGCTTTTCTGCAGTAACCTATATCATCTCAACACTAACAGAGGAAAATCACTGGGGAGAAAAAAAAGAGAATATACCTTCAATCTGTATTAGTGGTATTTTCATGTTGTTTTCTTTAGGTGATCAAGCTGTGCTGAACAGCGGATTTGATGAAAATACAGAGAGAATTTTGTGTTTGTCATCTTGTTATTCTGTTTGTGTTGTTGTTGGGTTTGCTTCCAAGATAAGCTGCCAGTCTTACAGTAAAGGAACTTTATCAATGAAGTGAAAATTATCTTGACAAGTGAAAAAATCAAGCTATTTTACTATTAAAAAAAATAAAATAAATAAACCTTGGGATTTATTGGATTAGAATATATACATTCGGGAGCGGCAAATTAATAAATAATAATAATACTTAAATACTTTTAGATGCTGATGCATCAATTTTAATTTGTCATGGACCCCTGCTCGGCCCTGTTGTAGTATATGGGAAGACCAAGATGAATTGAAGTTTCTGAGGAACAAATACAAGACGATATAATTGGCTATATTTTGCATAATTATTTTAGTTGGTTATTCTAGAGTAGGTATAATGAATTATTTTGGTTCAAAAACCGTATATTGGAGTTGACTGAGGAGTGGAAAAATGTAGTGAAACCACGTTTGTTCGGAGAGTTGACAATATTCAATGGCCCTAGTCATAGTTCAACGTTCGGAATTTGCATGGAATTGTGGGTATGTGGTTCTACGTGACCCCCATTTACTTGTGTTGTTCGTGTCATGAAATCAAAAACTCCCATGGGAAAGTGGTTATTGGGTTGGGTCCCGCTTGACCCCCCCCCAGCCTTAATACTAATAATAATAATGCACCCAATGAACATTTATAATGCGCACCAAATCCGCTAGGAAAGCGTTATGGCGCGATGAGAACCAGCAGAAATCATTACAGAGGAATATCCAAGTAGACAAAAGCACAGCCAGGGCAAATACTCGGCCCATTTATGGCAAAAGGGTGTACTTGCGTAAGCCCTTGTGCCTTGAAAAGGGCCACCCTGCAAAACCAAGCATTATGGGATACTTTTCTTTTTAAATGTTGCGCAGAAGTAATGCTAAAAAATATTTTTACAAAAAATATGTAATCCCTTAATGCATTGTTTTTGCAGGACACCCTTTCACGGCAAAAGGTGTAACTCGAGTTACTCCCTTTTGCCATGATATCTCATAGAACAAATTCTAAACTTGATTCGGTCCTAGGCAATGTGAATGAAATGGGGTTTGAGCTGACTCTTAAAAGACTCAATTGAGGGATGATGTACGGATGTGGTATGGAAGTGTGTTCCACAGCCTATGGGCAGCCACTGAGAAGAAACAATCCCCCATGACCAGGATGATTTGGGTTCACAACTAAACAGTCATTTGTTGCAGTACGGAGACTGAGCGTGGAAGGGTTGTAAAATTGAAGAAGTTCAGTGATATATGATGGAGCGGTCCATTTAAAGCCACGTTATGTGAGAAGCAATCCGTTGTATGAATTCTGTAATTGACTGGAAGCCAGTGAAGATCACAACGAATTGGAAGGAGAGATGCATAGAGGCTTTGTACGAGTGATGAGAAGGGCAGCCATGTTTTGTTTAAGCTGCAGACGATGAATTTGATTGGACGCCCATAAAGGAGCGCATTACCATGTCCAAACGTTGATGAAATAAATGCTATGGACACTGTTCAGTTGCTTCAGGACTAAGGTATCTTCTGATCTGCCCAGGTTTGAGATGAAGAAAAGCGGATTTGGGAATGGCTGATCTTGAGGAGCAAAGTAATTGAACTTCCATAATACACAAGATTCGCCACTTGTTTGACGGGGGGCAATGGTTGAGTTACCAATAGTCATGTGAGAACACTAATTTTGTTGAGCATAGGTTACTGAAAAATAATAAGAATAAATTCAGTTTTTATCGGCATTAGTTTTAGGTAATTGTCCTTCATCCATAGATGGATCTCTTCAAACGAATGCCTCCATCCCAAAAATACAATCTTTGGATTCCTCTTGTGTGGATTAAAAGTGGCATAAATTGGGTTGTCATCTGCGTAGCACATGATGCTGAAGTTGTGTTTCTGGACAGGTGAGGTGTATATAACAAACCACTGGGGCCTAACACCGATCCCTATGGCACAGAGTAGTCCAGATTAACAGTGGTCAGAATATTTGACATCACCCACTCGGACACATTGAGTTCTATTATACAGATAGGAATCACACCATCATCAGTGCTGCCCCACCAATACCGATGTTATGCTCACGTCTGTGATGAAAACTTATGATTAAAACGGTATCGACGGCAGCACTGAGAGCGAGTAAAAGGTAAGACCGTGCGGAACTTGCCATTGACCAATGCCCGTAAATATCATGTGAATCCGCACCAGGGCGGTCTCAATTTCCTATGGTGGCCTGTTATGCAGATGAAAAAGGGATCTTGCCAATTGTGTGGGTGATGACCAGGACCAAAACCCGAGGGGAGACGATGTGCTCAAACAGTTTTCCAAGGAAATTCAAGTTTGCAACGGTCTGTAATTCTTCAACTCTTCCTTATCGGAGGACCAGGCTTCTTTAGGAAGGACGACGATATATGTGCAAGCTGAGATCCCCGGAAAAAACTCCTGAGACCAAGAGATTTGTTAATGATTGCCTGTGATGAATGGGATGATACATGAGCACATTCCTTAATCAGCATGTTGGTAGAGGATTAATTACAAGATTTAGATGGCCCATCATAAGAATTTTTTTGGGACCTCCTCCCCCCCCCATTTGTGGAAAGGCGCAACTCAGTAATACGGGTTAGATGAACAGAGGGAACTTTAATGGCAATTCACTATGGCCAGTAAAAACTGCCTACGAATCAAATAATTTTCCCGGACAAAATAATCAGAAAAACTTATTAGCGAGAATCTTGGAAGAAACAGGCGCTTGGCTATTGTGGCAACAAATTATTGACGACACGGTAAAGACTCGTTTGATTGCCAGAGGGGCATTCGTCAACAGATGCTGAGTAATACCTTAATTGGCATTGCTATCATATTTCAATTGACGTTGCTCACGATATAGTTGACGGTCTATCTCAAGTTTTGATTTACGCCCTTTGTGCTCAAGGCCCTTCTTTGACTCTTAGCAACACGGAATCTTATAAACAAGGGGTATGTGGTCGAATGATAAACACGCCGTGTTTTGGAAGGGGCATACTTATCCAGAAGGTCACTTAACAATTGATTTACTAGCTACACAGGGATTCAGCATTATCATTCGCAAAAGTCGATTTTGAAGAGACGGAATGATATCGTGCCAAATATTTGCAATGTAAGTGCTATGAGCAGCGCAAAATAAAGTTTTCCGTGAAGAGGTGGTTTTCTAAGATCAGATCGCATTTTACTGCATCATGAAGGAAAGGCCGGGGATTAACACAAACATTGGACAAAACTGATTCAGTCTCTCTCGTAATAATCAGGTCTAAGATATGACCATGGCGGTGAGTGGCCTCAGTAACATGCAGTTTGAGGCCATTACATGAAAGCATATTTAAAAACTGTTTAGTCTCACTATCTTCGGGGTAATCCACCCATACATTAAAGTCGCCAGTGAAGATAATATCGGATGGGTGAAGTGAGTAATTTTCAACCATGTTATTGAACTCTTCTAAGAACAAACTAAAGGGGATTTTCCTTTGCTTATCCTTTTCGGGTCTATATATGACAACTAATCTAAGCGAGCGAGAGTTACTGGTAATCTCCGCATGGAGGGATTAAAAAAATCTTGTTGGGTCTACATTGTGGAACTTTACTGTGAGACCGGACTTGGGCACTAACGGAAGTTTTTTTTAGCTTGGGCACTTATTATTATTATTATTATCATTATTATTACAGGCATTTATATAGCGCCTCTCGGATCGAAGCGCTTCACAATAGTTCAAAACAAATATAAAAATACAGTATCAGATAACCTTAAAATGCAAATAAATAACATACAGAAAAACAAAATACCATATACAATTACCCTGGTACACTATCAGCCTAGAAACACATTATTATGATAAAATTCAATACATTATAAAATGGACCAAACAAAATACAACATAGGGAGGATATGATGCCACAAACATTGGATTGAAAACTAATCCTTCGGAAAGAGATGTGTTTTAAGCAACTTTTTGAAAACTTTGACATTTGGAGCCTGGCAAATTTGAATGGGAAGTTTGTTCCACAATTTGGGGCCAATGACCGAAATGCAGTATCGCCAACCATACGTTTGGTAAAGGGGACATCAAGGCGCATTGTATCTTGAGATGATCTAAGGCCACCCCGTCCAGGATCATAAGTATGAAGAATGTCTTGCAAATATAAAGGTGCCCGTTTATGCACACAATTGTACACATGCAGCAGGATCTTAAAGTCAATTCGCTGCTGGACTGGCAACCAATGAAGATCGCGCAATAAGGGTAAGGGGGAAGCACTAGTGCGCTTATTGACACAATAAATAAGGCGCGCAGCGCGATTTTGAAGCCCCTGTAGGCGATGCACATTTCTAGCGGACATGCCACCCAACAAAGAGTTGCCATAATCCAACCGCGAAAGGACCAACGATCGTACTGCATGTGCACAAGTCTCACGATCAATAAACCTGCGAATTGAACAATTCGTAGGGTTTTTTTAAGCGTTAACTTAACACTTAAGTGTTAAGTAAGTACAGTTCAAATAATTCTTTCACACATATATTTGACCCCGGATTCTGACACCACGAATTTGATATCTTGATACAGAGTTATCCGCGGTGCAAGTACGGAATGTTGGTTAACGCAGGTTAGTGCTCAAAAGGTATTAGCTGAGAAGATAACCTATATGAGGCATTCCTGTATGGGCTATGCTTTACAGCTATCACTAGTACTCGATTGCGCTTTTATCAAGAAGACAAAGGCAGATATTCCTTTCTCAGTCTTTTTTTATATTATTTTTTCAATCCTGTATTCAGTGATCTGGCGTTACGGGTAGTAATTGTTCAATTGTTACAATTCTAAAGTAAAATCAAAAGTAAAATGTTTAAATTGTACTTTTAAAATATAATAGAAAAGATTGCCATGACTTTGAATCACTGTCTTGGATGATTCGTAGTCGATATATTATCCAAAAAGCAGATGGTAATCCGGCAATCACAATAAGCTTTTCTATTGAGTTATCAGTTCTTTCACTATTGCTTATTTCTATAATTTGTGCCACCTGAGCATGAGGTGTTTCTAGAATTTTCCTTTGTTCAATTGTCCTTTATTGTCTAACCATGAATATTCATCACACTGTTATTTTACTTTGAAAGTGTCCACAGACCACTTTCGGAAAGAATAACGGTCTGATGAATATTCATAGATTTTAAATAACGGTCTGTGACCACTTTCGTAACTACATTCAGGTTTCAGGTTTATTTCACTATAATAGGACAGTTAAACAAATGAAGCACAATGGATAATGATGAAAAGGAAAGTAGCTAGACGTATATGGCAGGTTAATGTTAATTGATAGCTTAGAATATCAGGAAAAGAAAAATATCCTCACCTGAAAGACTCCCAATCACAAAATCCCATAAGATGGCTGTACAAAAACTAATTCTAAGGCTGTTCCGCGTGATCTGACGAAATCTTTAAGAATTACTTGTGTCTTAAAGGCTGACTTAAAGGTTTCCCAAGGAGAGCGCCTTAAATTTTCAAACAATTGTGTTTTTTGCATATACATAATGCTTGTCCAAATACTAATGACTCTGTGAAATAGCTAAGCTCAAATCGAAGTCCTTCATATAGAAAATCACAACTTTGTTATACAATTCCGGATCCGGAATTGTTATTTTACACAGTATCCTATGGCACGGTATACTACGTATAAATGTTTACTGCATGAAAACGAAAAATCCGATTCATCTCAAACTTTGGAAGTGGGCATTTTAGGTGACTATCTTTAGTTCTACTTGACTATTTAATAAATAAACAAAAACAAAATACAGAAATCTCTGAGTCAGCCTTTAAGGAGTGTCTTCAGCAAGTTGGGTATTGATAGTGTTCACACATAACCAAGTTTTAGCACATCACCTTCCTAAACCAATTTTAGCTTTTTCAGATTAATCTTTCCCTATAAAATCGGTTCTTGGACCGCCATTTTGAATCTGTATCACCTATTTACACTTCGTGGTCGTGTCATCATTGACCAGAGTTTCGTTTAAAAAAAACAAATGGCAAAGTGGTTTTCAAATCTTATGCACTTTAGTGTTAATATTTTTTTTCCTTTCAATATTTTGAGGAAAAACATTGTTTTATTTTATCTCTTTTTTGTGTGGCATTTTTGATTCCCCTCTTTTAAGGAGTCCATCCCATTCCCAAGAATCCCCTTGGGGTTTCAAGGCTGTCAATCCCTGTTTATGTACCTTTTTTGGCGGGTGCAAATTTGCATACCTCTTGTATCCACCCACGTATTGAATGTACATAAGGTGGTAAAAGGATTAAATGCACCTTTAACAGAGGGTATCTCTTTGGTAGATGAGTAACAACTTTCATTACACTACCCAGGTGTTATGTGATAGCCCAATAAATGCAAGCTAAAATTTGTATAGTAACCAATCTAAAGCACGCACACTAGGCTAATCGAGAACCAGGTTGACTGAAATGTTACTGATTATCCTGGATGTGACGTGATATACACTACGTGCCGAGACGGATCCACTCCTACATCTACCGTCGATCAGCCCGCCGACTCATTCGGATGACATTACTTCTGCTCCATTGTACCGTATGTGCATTCCCTATCCTTTCTGCGCGACGAATACTGTCATCTCCCTCGGATAATCGATGCTGTGTTTTTAATGAGACCTAATAGCATGTGTCACTGAACCAAAACCGTAACTTCTCTATCCAAACGTCTTCAACTCTCCCCAAAGGCAGTTTTGATTGTAACTCATTACAGTGCCATGGGCAGCTTAAAGGGAATTTCACCTTCCTGCAGATTTACAAATTTAAAGAAGTATTCGTAATTCATTGTATCATCTCGAAAGCTGAACGCTGATTTTTATATCTCAGAATTCTGGCCTAATGTGGAACGAGATATCACAAACAGGGTTCCCTAAAAAAATTAAATTCTGATTGTTGCACTATCAAGTCTTTCTATCAAAAATATTCCCCTTGAGATGATTAGCTGAAGAATCATTTCTGTTTTTACAAAAATTGTCCAAATTTCTAATTTACTATAGGAAGGCCCATACTTAGTGAAAACTACAGCCAAATCACAACATTTCTGTAGCTAATTAAGGTAAGAAATCTATCGGGGGTCTTATCATTATGGAATCACACATATGACACTTATAATGGAGCCCAAGATATCTCGTTGCACCTTAATATATATGCTTCATCGTGTGTGGGCAAGTTTGATGCTACTCAGAAAGAAATTCTTAGTTCGGTATTTTCAATTTTGTATCGAACAGGAATTACTGACAGTGGGCTAGAAGTGCTGTAGAACATCCAAAATGCACCATCAGAATTAACTGGCATTTTGAAACTAAACGGCTTGAGGATATTAATGACCTATAAACAAAATGTTTGCTCTTGGGATAGTTTAGCGGTATTTAAAAGTGGTAGTTGGTCGATTAAAAGGGATTTTTGTTGGTTTTTTCTATTTTATTAATTTTTGATTTAAAATTTGAACTTTCATTTTTATCAAACAACATTATGGTTATTTTTTTAGTATTGTTGAAACCAATATTGTAAAGAAGTCTAATTAAGGTGAATACCAGCGTCTATTGGGTTTTAATTTATGATTTCGGCTATTTGGGTTTTAATTTATGATTTCTTGGCCCATCACTCCTTGAACTGGGACTAATATACTATATAAGGTATATTCATCCCCCCCTTGATTATTCTAAGCGCAACTACACATACACTGAAATTCAGGCTGGTGATAAATCATTAGGCAGGCAAACCAATGTTAGTCAACAAAATTCCCCTATTCAGTAATGGTCTTGACATTGGTTAATTTTTGTTCGCGTTGATTCCCCAACTTTCTGAAAGATTAATTTCTTCTCATTCGAAATGTACTTCTGTTACAGTTTTCCCGGACGTTTTAGCACTTGCTCCCTTACGCAAGCAAACCAAATTCATAACAAACAGTTTAAACATAGTCTCAAAACCTCTCTCAGATTTCTCCGCATAAAAATAATCTGAGGCACATATTTAACCAACATACAGTTACTCCTACACACTGGTGGTACGATTTCTGTTTTTCGATGCCATCAATGCTTTGTGTTTGTACTTCTGAGGCTGGGACCCAAACATCCCTCACACTCTCCCCCTCTCTTTATTCCCTTGGTCAATACTCTCACCTTGATACGCAATGAAATTCCGCACCAGCATTTTCTTTTATAAAAGCCGTACATAAAACGTCAATAATTACTTATAAATACACACATTTAAAAAAAAAAAAAAAAAACACCACCTGTCCATTCGGGATATTTTCAAATTCTGCAGACGTCAATAACGGTGTTGTGTAAACTCGTTTATTGGCACGACACTCCTTTTCACCTGCATGCCTGCCTTTTTATACCGAAGATGCGTCAGAATCAAAAAGAAAATCTTATGGTGAGAGATGGAAGATGTCATGTTTTTGTTTGATGCTCTTGAATTTTTCCAGCCGGAGTTTTATCACATTGTCCCTAAGTTCTAAATCAAAAATTTTGTGCATGTTTTGTCAATTTATTGGCCTTTTCTTCTTACCACGTTGAGGTGTTGACGTAGATGACATGTTCTTGGCTCAAAAGATATGTTTATATTGGCGGATTTGGCTTCATACGGAAGGGAAGCTCGATGAAATATTTTATAAGTGGTGTCCTGATAGTATCACCTGAAATCCAAAGTGTCAGGAAGATCAAGTTCTTGAAATTCTTGATATTTTTTATGTGTATGTTGGATAAACAATTTCATTTGGTGGAATGATTTTGCCAGCCAGATTTTGAAATCTCATTCTGCTGAAGAGTCCAGTATAAATTTTGTGGCACATTTTGTCAAGTTATTGGCCTCTTCATTCTGTATTGTATCACTTGAAGTGTTGCTTCGACATTCTGTTCTATCACAAATAGATTAATATCAGTGGCTTTTCACAGAACAGAAACCCGATGTAACATAGTTGTTAAGTGCTTTTTAAGTCACCATGATAATACTTACCAATACGCAGCCCCGAGCGGGATTTTTTGTTTTTTTTTCTCGTGAGCATGCGTAATAACTTGATCTTGGGTCAATCCTGTATTTGCTCCCGCAATCACTAGCTTGCGACTGGAAGTATATCATGGCTTTGTACAAGATTGTGAAACTTCATCTCACGTTCATTTTTTATATTGGCGTCCCAAATCATCAGAGCGGGTGTAATGAAAATTACAAAATCTTAATCTTCATTTTAAAAAAATCGCAACTTCTTGTTCAAGTAGTAGTATTATTGTATCAAGTAGACTAGTATGACAGGGTGGCTCGTAAGCCAAATCTGTCCCCAACTAATGACGTTGGTCCATCAACCAGCACAAATATACATAAAAAGAGAAGAAAATAAATTGTAATGTGGCCATCAAACATTACTTCCAAATGTTGTAATTGGTCACAGTCTCGGCTCTCATCTTGACTTTGTTCCTGCGTTGGATATAGCTTTAGATAGCCTTTACAGAATCTAAGAAAATACCAGAATCTGCCATACATTGCATGTATTGCGATTGCAAAATTGGAGATTACAGGAACCCATTCTTCTGGCTATTATTGTGCACCCCCATCCCGGCCACCTTTCACATACGAGCTAGTCATAAGAATGGAATGTTCCATCTTAAAATGTGACATAACCATTTTAGAAGGCATTTTTTAATTTTTGGATGCAGCATTGTTGATGTGGTTGTAGCTTCTTCGAACATTGATCCTTTTTGTGCGAGAGCGCCGGATATCCCAGACAATGTAGGCTATGTTGAAAGGAAATATATTTGAACAAAATAATCTATAATTTAATTATCCCATTTTCGAAAAAAATTCACACATTACACAGAAATGTTTAATGGTTTATAACAGACAATGCGGTATAGGAATATATTTGAACAAAATTCATCTTTCTTAATGTCCCCTTTTCGAAAAAATTTCACACACACACACACAAGATAATGTTTATAACAGACAATGCCACGGTTGTTTATTTATGGCAATATACCAGACCAATTCAAAGATATAAAAGACAATACACCAGATATGCTGTCTTCGGTAGATTGGATTGACATACAAGTTGTCCCAAAATAAATGCAATCCTCTAAGATGGTGCTTTTGTAATTCAAACTTATTTTTAAAAGAACATTGGAATTTACTATACATTAATAAAGCCCTAACATTTTCTCCACATACATTCAATTTAATTTGATTTGCTCAGTGATTTGAGAACAAAGGCGATAACGTAAGTGCACAGCAATTGAAGTCGTTCCAAGTTTTATTGTTGAATGCACAACCAAAACAATGCGTAACTACGCAGATAGATGCTTGTTTTATTTTTCTTCGCTGTCTCTTTCTTTATCCGAACCTCTTATTTTGTTCAGTTAATCAGTCTACCATGTCCATTTAATATTAAACTTTAGAGGACAATCTCATCAACCAATGACAACCAATCATTAACAAGTAGAGCAAATTTTCTCTGTTCACATTGACATCTGTCGAGTGTTTGATGAACTCAATTTTTTTTCAGTGCTAACTGGTTGGTTGTGTTGTTTTCGTTTAATTGTTGGTTGTTTCTATCAAATGGACCACTACCAGAACTAGGAAGTCCATCACCATCCCTTATTACTCTTTCCTACATTGGATATTAATTCTCCAGTGCAATTTACAATTTCACACGGATTTGGTCAGACACACGTAAATATAAGCATTTTTACGTTTGCAAGATGCTAAGTTACTACACTAAATATGAGTGCAGGAAAACACTACCTATAATAAAAGACTGTGGATAAAACAATACAACAAATATTTTAGTACTTTTATTTGTAAACAACCGAACGGATTGTGCCAGAATTTTTTGTAATTGAAAGACAGTTTATTCAACTTTTCAAGGTGAACCTTCGTCAACGATCTAAGCCAACTTGAATGGGTAATTGATGTAGGGTTACATAATAGCCTTTTGTTTTTAAAACCATGACCCGTATAAACAAAAATTGTATGGGATCTACGAAATAGGTCGCCATTTATAATCTGTTATAGCATTTGAATAATTCTCAATAATTTTGTGAAATTAGCACCAACTTAGAGGATGCATTTATTTTGGGACACTCTTATATTACTACATGCAAGTTTACACCAATGTCTGCTCTATATGTCTGATTCAAATGTTACTAGACTTATTTTCCAATTTGAATTTTGATGTAGGGTTGCCTGGGTTGTCATGGTTTGAAAGAAAATACAATAGTTGTAGCTTTCTCCTGTCCTAGGTTTGAATTTCATTGAAGTATTTTTTCCATCGCCGCCAATCCTAGGGTAAGGTAGAGTTAAGGATTTACCCATGCAACTACTTAGTTGTGAAGCATACATATTGCTATAATAAGCCGTGTAGTTTATGATTATATTTGTGTTATGAATTATTTTGGTTGAGTTCTAAGACAATGTTTTATCCATCCTGAATTGAATTATTGCTGATTTAGCCTATAGATTGTCTATTGAATTGGAATATTCTGTCTTTCTCAAAATTATCCGAGGATACAAGGAGTTCCTCTCTTACGCAAATTATTCATTTTGGGTCAATGTACATTCAACTCTGACTTTGGTGTTTAATGTTCAAATCCCCTCAATTGTTTTGTGTTTGGCTCCAAATCAACTCTGTTATACTATTTCACTAAATCATGAAATTTTCAACATA
>JAMKCH010016845.1:75000-82834 GCA_023653785.1 Ophioderma brevispina
ATATATTAATCATGAAAAGTCATGCTAACAGACCCTTAAAAATGTCACTAAAATTATGTATTTTTTGTGTTTATATATTAATTAAAATGAGGTGTTTTGTATTTTTGAAAAAAATCATGTCACCACAGTTTAAATTTGCAGTCGCCTACGGGTTCCAGAAAGTGGTGAAAATACACAATTTTGCGTATTTGCACATTTTCCAATAATGTAAATAGGCTGGCAACCCCAAATACTGACCAGAAGTAGAAAAATCATTCATTTCACTGAAAACATGGGCAACTGATCTAGCTATATATACTTTGATGTTAATACTTTGATTGGGGCTGTACCTCTCCACCCCCTTTTTGATAAGTCTTCTTGTTTTTTGTACACCTGTTCTGTACACCACCAAATCACACACAACAGCCATATACTGCCAAATACACACAATGCTGACCTAATTTATTGTAAGGTAAACTACACTCCTGAATCAAATTCTTTTTGAAGGTGTCGTATTTCACCTGACCATTGACAACCTGAGAAATTTGGTTTGAAATGGACCAAGCATTTAGGATTAGTTGCAATTATTAATAATCACAGAATGCTCCTTTAAGTGGCCCACATTGCATTTTGACCACAATTATTATTCACACAAAGATGTTTACCATATTAGATCTCATGTAGCGAAGGAATTTTGGCATTCCAATGTACCATTTATGGGATACCGCAATTACGCATAGTTATTAGATCAATTGCACAACAATGCCCCTTTAATTGATCCACTTGCACTTGACCGCAATTGTGATTCATCCAAAAGATGTACGGCATAGAATTCTCATGTAAGCGAGGAATTTTGCATGATCCATGTCCCCAGTTCAGGATACCGCAATTGTGCATATTTAATTAGATCAATTGTATCAAAAAATGCCCCATTAATCGGCCCCATGCACTTTGACCCAATTATGATTCCCCCAAAAGTGCATGCTAGTTATTTTCTTTCATAGCAGCGAAGGAATTTTGCCCTATCCGATGTACGGTTTCAGAGCTAACAGTAATTACGCATATTTCAATTAGCTTCATTGCATAGCTAAGCCGCTTGTATCACACACGCTCAAAAAGATGCGCACCATGATAGGCTTTCATTCAGTGAAGGACTTTTTCGTATCCACATGTACCTTTTCAAAATTATAGCAATTCCTGTTTTTTTGCATATTAATTAGCTCATTTGGCATACTAATTTGCCCGAAATACGCCCGAAATCTAATCAGTTTCGAGAACTCCCAGCCCGCTCCCTTCCACGCAAGTTCATCATCATACGCCTTACGGAACTCCAGAAAACTTGTACCAAGCTTGGGGAAAGTTTGCGTTAATATGCAAATTAGATACTTAATTTAGCATATTTTACGCCAAAATCAATCAGGTCGCGAACTCGTGGACCCGCTTCTTTCCACCCAGTTACAATCTCATAAAGCCCTTACGAACTCCAGATAAATCGTACACATCCCGTGAACACGGACGTCAGCAGAATCAGACAGCATGACACCGACGACGACAGACAGACATACCGACAGACCGAAAAGTGATTACTAAGTCGCTGCCGAACAAAGATCAGACGAGACAAAAATTAAAAATATTAAAGATAACAAAATAAGATAACATAAACATACGGCAAAGTTTTGATTTGTGCTGATCATAATGTTTAGAATGCGCCTGGTAGGCTCATCATTGGCACATTTTCCTATGCTTAAAACTAATTCCTGTGCATTTTGTATTTCCTTAGATTAATATTTAAATCTTATGCCATGAATACAACAGTACATTCAATGTGCTTGAAATCGCTCACCCACAGCAGAACGACAAATTATGTTAACGTTTATCCCATTGGAAATGGGTGAAAAACCGATGGCCTTTAATAATCGTTCATATCTCTGGTTTTCGTGGCACGATTGTTCATGGATTTCACAATTTATCCAAGATATAATTAATATTCACCTTAAAATAACATTCCGCTTCAGTAGTTTTTTGATAAATCGGGGTTTATCTTCTTTCCCACTTTTTTGGGACACCTGTTCTGACGTAATTAACCAATCGGTAATGTTGATTAAATCTTATAAGAAGTGGCCAAGACACAATATTTTAACAATGTGATTTTTACCAAGGTATCTTTTTCAATATTTTGCATGTTGCCAACAGCTATTAGGGTTTCTTTCGTTGCATTCACACAAAATCAAGGAGAAGTAAGAAAGCCTGATCTCTCACTGTACTAAAAAAGCCTGTCAATCCCTGTGTATCTACCCTTTTTTTGCGGGTGCAAATTTCCATACTCTTGTACCACCCTGGATTGAAATGGATCTAAGGAATGGTAAATTATGAAATGCACCTTTACATAAGGTATATATTTGTAGTAGAGTACACTTGCTTACACTACCCAGGTGTTATGTGATAGCCAATATGCCAGCTAAATTGGTATAGATAACCATTGTAAAGCACTCACACTAGGCTAATCGAAAACCGCAGGTTGACTGAAATGTAGCTAGATTAGATACCTGATGTGACGTGATATGACACATCTCGTGCTGCGAGACGGATCCACTCCTACATCTACCGTTGATCTGCCCGCCGACTCATTCGGAAGACATTACTTCTGCTCCATTGTACCGGTATGTACAGTCACCCCTCCTTTCTGCGCGACGAAATACTGCATTCTTCCCCTCTGATAAATGCGATGCTGGGTTATTTTAAGGAGCCCTGATTTGGCATAGGGGTCCTACCAAATTGGCTATTTACTGTATTGGAGGGGGGGGAGGAAAGCAAATAAAAGCACATCAAAATCTCTTCTGTAGGCCAAATACAAGATATCTATAGGGGGTCCCTTATCAATAGTGAATCACTACATATGACACATTATAATGGATGCCCAAGATATCTCGTTGCCCGCTTTAAGTATTATGTTTGCCTAATCTTGCATGCAAGTTTGATCTACTCTGAAAGAATTCTAGTTTGTATTTTCAATTTTGTAAATTGATTTGTTTTTTTGTTGGGTTTGTGTTTGTGTTTTTTAGTTGTTAAATTTTTTTTATAACATCAAAATGGCACCATCAGAATTAACTGTAATTTTTCAAATAAACTTCTTGGAATGATATCTAATGAATCCATAAACAAAATGTTGATCTTGTACATGATTATGTATTTAAAGTGGTAGTTTGGTCAATTAAAAGGGATTTTTTTTTCTAATTTTAGTAATTTTGATTTAAATTTGAACTTTCATTTATCAGAAAACATTATTGTTATTTTTTCTAAGTATGGTATGAAACCAATAGTTGTAAAGAAGTCTAGATTAAGGGTGATACCATCGGCCTATTTGGGGTTTTTAATTTATATTTTCGTGGCCAGCACTCCTTGACTGGGACAATATACTATATAGGTATATTCATCCCACCCTTGATTATTCTACGCGAACTACACATCCACCTTCACTAATTCAGGCTGGTGATAACTCATATCAGGCAGCAACATGTTACAATAAAATTCCACCTTTCATAATGGTCTTGAACATGGTTTAATTTTTGTTCCGATGATTCCCCAACATTTTCTGAACGATTCTTTCATTCTCATTCGAAATGGTACTTGCTGTATCAGTTTTCCGCGGACAGTTTTAGCACTTGCTCACTTACGCAAGCAACCAATTCATAACAAACTTTTTTAAACATAGTCTAAAACTCTCTCAAGATTTTCTCCACAGAACAAATAATCTGAGCTTCATATTTAACCACCATACAGTTCCTCCTAACACGGGTGGTACGGATTTCTGTTTTTCGATCATCAAATGATTGTGCTTTGTAACGTCTGATGGATGGACCACAAACATCCCTCACACTCTCCCCCTCTCTTTTATCTCGCACACTTTTCAATACTCTTACTGGATAACGCAATAAAATTCCGCACCAGCATTTTCTTTATAAAAGCCATACATAAACGTCAATAATTGACTTTATATAATACACACATTCACCACTGTCATTCGGGATATTTCAACTCTCCAGATCCAACTACGGTGTTGGTGTAAACTCGTTTACTGGCACAGACACTCCTTTTCACTGCATGCGCCTTCTTATACCGAAGATGCTTCGATCAAAAATAAATTCTTAGGTGAGAGATGGAAGATGTCTGTTGTTGATGCTCTTTGATTTTTCCAGCCGGATTTGTCACATTTTGCTGAATTTCTCAATCAAATAATTTGTGCCTGTTTGTCAGGTTATTGGCCTTTTTCATGTTGATTTTTTCTTATCACGTTGAGGTGTTGCTTAAGATAGACATGTTCTTGTCTCAAAATATTTTAATACTGGCGGATTTCCTTATACTGAAATGGAATTGATGCAATAATTTTTAGAGTGTTGTCTGATCATCACCTCGAATTGCAAAAGTAGGAAATATCTTGATATTGTTCCTATGGGTATGTAATGGATGAAACATTTCCCTTGGTGGAATGATTTTTTTTCCAGCCAAGTTTGATCTATTCTGCTGAGTGTCAAATCAAATAATTTGTGCACTATTTTGTCACGGTTATTGACCTCATTCGTTTTTTATCATATCATTTTTGAGTGTACTTCCAGAACTTCATGTTTCTTATCACAAAAGATATTAATATCAGTGGCTTTGACAGCATGCAAACGTTTGTAAGTGCTTTTATAAACGATTTCACAACTTCATCTCATGTTATTGGCGTCCCCAAAATCGTATCAAAGAGCGGGGTGTAATGGAAGAGTTTAACACCTTTTCAAATTTCCAAACAAAGTATGGACTTCTTCAGAACTGTCTTATTCAAGTCGCATGCAGGGTGTCTCGTTAACCAAAACCTGTCCCCCAACTAATGACGTTTGGTTTCCCCAACAAGCCCAAACATACAATAAGAATAAGAAAATATTGTCATTGCCCTCGAACAATCTTTCAAAGTTGTTTTGGCTCTCTTTGACCCAAGGGGTAGCTGTCCCCAGTCTCGTTTCACATCTTGACTTTGTCTTGGCCGTGGATATAGATTGATGCCTGGAAAAGTGAGATTGACTCTGTTCAACTTCCCTCGCTGTAAACCAACCCTGTGCACGTCATGAGATCACAATTCATTTCGAATACTTTTTGACCCCCATGCGGGTGAAGCGAGCTGGGAAAAATATTGTAAGTTAGTATATTGCGTGCCATGGCAAAGTGCATAAAATCAGTAGCTACAAAAACAATCAGTTTTCCATTTCAGATGCCATTGTCTATTTGTAACATCCTGTTATATTAACCTCAATGTTGATCAAAATATGATTTTCTCAATTTCATTTGAGAAAAGATTTCTCATGGAAATCTTTGTTTACGATAAAAGATAGAACGGGGAAATACCCTAGTGTTGTTTGTACTAGGTGCACCTGTTAGATGCCACATGGGTGAATGGGAATTCCCTAACAAGATTTAAACTTAGAAACAAAAATAGTCAACTTTTTTATGCTTGAGATCAAAACTTGCGAAACCCCTCTAGGTATGCCCATAAGAGTTTAAAGTGAAGTATGTAATTCACTGATTATGTCATTTATGTGAATTCCCAATTTTCAGCTTATGCAAGGTTAGTTATGGCATATTCGGTGGTAATATCTATTTTAAGATCTTGGGAACTTTGTGAAGTCTATAATAAATGAGATTAGTCAAGTTTTCATCCGCGGCCAGCAGTTGTAAGCAAAGCTAATACCAGGCGCTGGGAGCTATATAGTATATTTATCAGCTAGTTTAAACCAAAAACCCACATAGTGCCCGGCTTTAATACTTTGGACGCCCGCCAGACTTTAAATAGCTAGATTGTCTGGTGGCTTCGTCTTTGGTAAGCCAAAGAGCTTCAGTTTTGGAACAAAAGGGATTCCAGTTTGTGGCCCTATATGAGGACATCGCGAACAGCTGATGGTGTATAATACCTGGAGTTGATTATTGGTGGAACCTTAGTGGCTTCGATGAAGCCCCGTCGTTCTGAACTGCTGGACAAAAGTTTTCAGACTCGGAGAGTTTGCATGGACTATACATGATTTTTATGTGAACTTATGCCCTGTCTTTTGGAGTCCTTCGCTGTGAGACAGATATCCTCGTTGGACTGCAACGCTTTCAGACCCAGGACACTAGTACTCTAAGTATAATCTTGACTAATTGTGTAATTACTACATGTAAGTTTTGTTTTGGGACAAATACCAAATTCTTGCAACGAAACATTTACAATCATTAATCGTTTACTAACATAAAATTCAATCATTTGTGCACAAGGCTCATTTATTTTGTGTTTGAAAGTATTTCTGACCTTTGACTCTAAGACGCATAACAATACCGTATATTTGAAATACACGCCCCCTCTAGGCCCCCCTTATTTTTTTGACCAAATGTTTCCTAACACTACCACTAACCGAGAAATCCTGGCATACGTAAACTGATCTTGGCAATATGTGCACAACTCCGCCGCACCTTTGACTGTTTGTCAAATTAAAGTTTAATCCTTCACATGCGTAAATTTCAATAGAATTATACATGCATCGTCCATCTTAAAATGTGCTGAATAGACCATTTTAGCACGGCAGGTTTTTTTATTTTGTAAGATAATTCATTTGTTGAGTGTTGTTGAGCTTTTTTGATATTGATCTTTTTGTTCGAGAGCACCGGGTACCGTATTCCCAGACACTGTAGGCTATGGTTTGCAATAGGAATATATCTGAAAATCATCTATAATTAGTGTCCCTTTTCGAAATATTTCGTGCCCCTAGTATGTTTATTACAGACAATGCGGTATTTAGAAAATGGCATATACCAGCCCATTTCAAAGATATGAAAGACAGTATTTCAGAGATGCTGTCTTCAGTATAGAATTGACATAATATTAATACATAGTTTACACCAATATTCTGATGTATATTCTGAAACAAAAGGTTACTGGCTTATTTGTCACATTTGCGATCTATTGACAGGGGTTGCCATGGTTTGAAAGAAAATAAATATTTGTAGCTTCTCCTGTCCTGAGGTTATGAATTTATTCATTTTTTTCCATCCCCGCCAATCCTAGGGGAGGGAGAGTTAAGGATTTACCCATGCAACTACTTTATTTGTGAACCATACAGAATTGCTATAATCAGCTCGTGTATTTTATGAATTAAATTTAGATGTTATGAATTATTTTGGTTGAATTGTAAGGCAGTGAGAGTAAAATATTAAAAATTAAGCCTATAGACTGTCTATTGAATTGGATAGTCTGTTATTTTAAAGTGATAACGAGGATTCAAAGGAAGTTCCTTCTCTTATGCAAATTATTCAACTTGGGTCAAATGTTCATTAACTGTTGACTTTGTTTTTAATGTTCAAATCACTTCATTTGTTTTGATTTGGCTGCAAAATCAACTCCGTTATACCATTTCAACAAATCATGAAATTGTTATTTTCAACATAATAATTTAACGTCTTGTTTATTCACTTCTGGAGTAAATTAATAAATGGAAACATGCGCAAATAATAAAGTGTGAGAATCAAGGAGAAAAGGAGCAAGTGTAACTTGTTAAACCCTCTCGCATCTCCTCATGTCCTTTTTAAATGAGATTCCTAATCTATAACAAAGAAAACCACAAACATGTATTTCTTATCAGAATGTGACAACCCCTGTCGATATGTCACAATCCAAATAGAAGAAAATAAGCCAATGTCTTTTTGCGTATTATCACAGGTGAAAGAATGCATCTCAAATAGAATATATTAAAACTGAAGAGTTTATTTGCTAATGGCTAATGACAGAACTAAATGTCCACACTTTAGTAAAAATTGTACCCAAGAATTTTATTTTTTTATTTTTATTTAT
>JAMKCH010016846.1:0-32004 GCA_023653785.1 Ophioderma brevispina
AATCAATCTTTAATTGCTTTTAATAAAAAAGGTACTAATTTTGCTAAATTCAGCTATCTTGTAATTTTCCCTGGACAAGAAATTAAAGCACTAAGTACTTCAAAATGATATGACTAGCCTTTGTGGCAAGTTATTTTCTGATAAAATGTTAATTGACCAAAACAATAACAAAAAACATGCGGTCCGGAGACCACAATGTGTCGCTGGCCGTCGTGGTTTGTGAATGAGGCAAAGATCACCTGAGGTCACGCAACATGTCACCCACCCCACCCCTCCTTTCCACAAGTTATATCATCGTAGCCTATATAAGTCATACGGCATGCAATAATATTTAAGAGTTCACATTTTGATGCCCAAGGTCACATTAGTCTCCATGTTCACATGAGATCACCAACATGTCACCCCACCCCCTCTTTTCCACCCAGTTACTCATCATAGCCCTACGGAACTCATACTGCATTCAATTATATTAGGGTTAACATTTTGACCACACACACTCACACACAATACACACACACATGAAAGAGATCCCTATGTGCCTTCTGCAATTCTTGCAGACGACACAAAATGCCACGGCAATCATGATGAGTGAAAGATAGGAAAGTCCTGCAGACTGGGACCCAATCAGGAGGATGAGCTCTTGGCTTAAATTGTGCCCTCTCAATAAAATGGGCAATAAAGAGAGTGTGGACACATAAAAACAAATGCCCAAGCACTGTGAGGCCTTGGATGTACCTGAGTCAACCTAATAATATGGGATAACATACAAACCCACACTAGATCTAAGATCTAAAAATTTTAGGTTCAACGCCCCAATATCAGGGATTACGGCACTAGTGTAAGACTACCATACACGGCGCATTTCTTCATGGTAGTTACAACACATCTACTACCGAGTAGACATGGATTACCTCCCCACTGACGTAACACTCGCCGGCCGGGATTCCGTGTATTTTTGCCGGGGAGGGGGGGTTCCTCTCCTTCTCTTTTCGCCCCCTCTGCTGTGGCCCCCTTCGTGGAGTATTATCGTGGTTACACCGGCTCTCAGCGTCGCGCTGTAATTTCTCGTTGGGGCCAAATTTTGTTTTTAGCTATTTTTGCATTTTTGCCATTTATTAAATGTGCATGAATATGGGGGTTGTGATCATGCCCGATTTGAATTTCGTAATGATTTCCAAAAAAACGTTCAAAAAAATGCTAATAGAGAACATGTGTACAGCGCCCTCATTTCGTGAATTTTTCATCCACTCTCAAATGGCGTCGTGTAACCGGGGAGTAGCTACGTGGTAGCGGCGTGTCTACTCCGGTACGGTGTACACCACATCCATTCTCTCCCCCTAGTGGGCACCTACGGGGTAGCCATTGGGGTAGGTACTAGAGAGTAGACACTTCACTGTATACCTAATAATGTGTACTTTGTAAGCCTTATCTTGCAGCTTCTGCCTCGCAATTAGCCCAGTGGGCACTGTGCAGTAGCTGTCGCGCGTAGACAGTGGTGTAGATGCCGGATAGGCTACCACGTGAGCAAGAAACGGCAGTGTAAGCCAGGACTGTGGAACAAGAGAGGCCTTCTCGTAGCAAACTGCAAATCTCAAACTCAATTGTGTCAGGAAAGACTGATTACGGCCAGACTAAATCCTAGATATCGCTCACCCTTTAAGCCTAGTAAAGAGTGACGGAAATTCTTGTTTGTGTGATGACTTGGGAAAACAAGTTAAAGTTGATGCACATTGAAAAAACATAGTTTATATCAATTGGAAAGCGTGTGGCTTCAGGAAAGCGATAATTATTTGTTTAGATTTTGAACACTCGTAAATTTATTAGAGCAAATAAATCAAAAAAAGTTTAAGGGCACCCTCGAAAATAAAAATTGGATTGTTGCAAATAGCACCTTCTATGACGACGTAAGAGATGAGCAATCACAACATCCTGTTTAATCCAGGGAGTCTGTAGTCGACAATAAGATTGACTAGTCATACACCGATTTAGTATTTTTAAAAATAAGCAAAACACGAACATGACCAAGCGAAAGGGTAAAAGTGAATTGAACCACAATATTTCAACGGGCAGGCAGTGAGATTGACGAGGCCAATGAAATTAAGGGAGAAGATGCTGCTGGATGAAAAAAACAATATTTTCAAAATTAATGTGAAGAATCCATCACAAACATATCTAGTTTTTTATTTTGTAAACAGGCTTCCAAATCACAAATAACCGTATCGTGCCCCCTTAAAGCAAAAATAGCCACATTTTTTTTAGGAGCGCCCCAATTTTCCAAAAATTTTGGATTTTACACGGCTTTGTATATTGCCTAACTGGTTTGTAAACTACATGTTGAATGGTTACGCTCGAAAATGTCTCTGTGTCGCAAACGAAGGAGTTTTGTAATATAATTACTATGGAGTATCCCGATAATAATTCCAACAGCTGATGAAACGGCCTTAAAAATATGAAAATAGCACCATGTACGTGTATATGCCTCATCCATTAGTTGTTTTATTGGTTCTAGCCAGTCAGTTAGAGGTCATTTTTTGAAGTGGCACTATTCATCATGGACGGATATAAGCTAAGCATTTCTAGCTCTGGGTAAGACAATGTGGGATCCCAATTTAATAAAAACTCGCTTATTTTATGTGATAAATACAATTTTTTAGCATTCTCCTTCGCAGGTATAGTTTCCTAGACCAATTACCAACATAACTGTGCAAAATAGCACTTTTTGAAAATTGGAGCGCTCTTCAAAAAAAAGTGATTTTATTGCTTTAAGGTTATCTTTCTTTCCGAAACAGGTGCTGCGCATTTTTAGCATCTAAGGAGATTGGCATGAGTCATGCGATTTTGGGGAAGTCCCAGGATCCTGTAACTTATTGATTGAGGTTACATGGGAAAGTTAGTTTTCTCCAAGTTCGGGCCAGACTGCGCCGAGACATGGATGAAGGCAACATGTAACTGATATGCTTGGAACATTTCCCCAACTTTGACCCTAACACATTCCCTTTTGATTTAAAATGAGAGTTTATGATTTTTAGAATGGTGTTCAGAGTACATGATGGAGATAAGCGAACTTGGCCATATTGTTCGTTATTGGAATACTAGCGAGTGCTCAACTCCCAGCGTAACGAGAACCATGAAGTTTTGATTTCCTACAAGTTTGATTTACTGAACTGTATCAGGTGAAGTACAGACTTAATCTCATGATGCAAACGTTGAAAACTTTTTCCTTTAAATGCTGATTTTGTAGGCTGGCCAGCCATCCGTTATAGGCACTATCAGTGATTTGCTAAATCAAAAATCTAAAAAATCATCAAAATCAGGTTTTTGCATGTTTGTAAGAGAATGGCTATCCGAACACACCCGGCAATGATAAGACTGAAATCAACTAATAGGATAAGAATCAGATTATTTGAGTATTACTGTCCAACGGACACTTTCACAACATGGTAACTGAATGGTGATTCATAGTCTAGCAACACTGCGGCTTTTCTGATGTTTCAGTTGCAAAAAATTACTTAGAGAATTTAGAGACCTATCCTTGCACTTAATGGTAGTGTCACCCCTATGCTTTTTGTTTTAACACTAATTTCTGATTTTTGCACCATTTTAAACATCACCTGTGTTTATCGTTACAAACAAATGTATCCAATGCAGACAATCCAGAGTTGTATTTTTTGCCGTTTAAAACAGCTATTTGACCATTTAAAGTCACAAAAACCACATGGTCTTAACGGCGGAATTTAAGCACATTACCCGCCGTCAGGCGCAAGGCGCAGCATCGCGGTTTTCGCGTGGTGGCGTCGGTTTTAATTTTTGCTGCGTAATGAGGCGTGCGCGTTGGTGTTAATGTACTTGTGGATAAGCTCATTTCTTGGGAAAAACAAAAAATAATATTTGAAAAGTAAACACAGCGCTTAATTGACCGATGAAATTCAAGTTCTTCTGATTTCTGGATGTGTTGAAGACAAAAGAGGTTTGATCAATGGTGCATGAAAGAGTATTTTCCATCACTTGCACAACATACTCAAATTTTGAAGTTAAAAGAGTAAAGTTATTTGAGAACAGAGGGCAGCTTGAAATGACGTGAAAAGTCACTGGCCTTTCTTTTTACTTTGAAAAAATGGATTTTCTCTAAGTTCAATTTTCGCAAAAATTTGGCAAATTCTTCAGCAAGATGATAACTCCAAAAATACCGAAGTAAAAAGGTTAAGATTTTTTAACGTTCCTACGATAGCAATTGGTCTTCTTCAGGGACGTAACCGTTCTCAATTTTGCATATTTTACGCTTTCTAAATAAAGATATTCTCCAATATTACTCCACATTTTGGAAAGAAAGGTTAAAAAATCACCACTTTTTGACATTTGTCCAGTTTTCGAAAAAGTAAGCTCTATTTGAAAAATGAAACAATGGATCACGCTGAAACAAGTCTTCGCCCATCATTTGTTCTGGATTGGGTGTAGTTGGGAACCGGGGTGTGTGAGATTTTGGGGTAGTTGTAATGGATGACGCAGACAGTGTCTTGGTGCAGTTTGGGGATTTTTGCTCTTTTTTAGAAAGAGTAAGAGTGTTTTTACAGTTTTTTTCAAAATAGGCTTGGTTACATAAGGTTCAATTAGAGACAATAGAAATATATAAAACCCCATGGTCTGTGTGCCCGTTTAGGTTCTTATGGCAAAGTTTGATGATTTACAATATTGCCAGAAAGAATATTGTTAGGTCCACATAGTGGAGGTCGAAGAGTTCTCTTGAATAAGCCCTCCAAAAGTCCTGAACCAGTGTGTTAACAGTTAGGTTCTTGTCACAGCATTTCATGTACGAATGTGTTTTTATAGAATTTGATCCAAACAAAATGGGGTCAAAGGTCATGCAGAGGTTAATTAGAGGTCAATTGACTTATAGTGTCATGGGCCTTGGTCCAGTGGTCTTGTAGCAAAGTTTGGTTAGCTATACAACTTTCTGTTATTGTGGAGAAATGTATCAAAGTTCCAAAAAAATGGGTCATTAAAAGGTCAGGTATAGGAAGGGGCATTGAGGTCAATCTGCGTATACTCCATGAATCCCGTCCCAGTTCTTTTAGGTTTATTTTTGGTCACACCACAATTGCAGAGAAAAGTATATACATATAGGTTTATTTGTTTGTGAAAGTTGAAATGTTATGTGATTTTAATAATTGGATCACAGGTCCTTTGAGGTTCAAAAGAGCACATGGGTCACTAGAGGTCAAATGTCAAGGGGTCAATTAAGTTGTCAATTGTGCATACCCGGATGAGTCTCTGGACCAGTTTTTTCTGTAATTTGTAGCATTTTGTGGCAGTTTGTTTTCTAGTATTTTTACAAAAATACATTGCAGTCTTTGGACTGCTAGTGTTGTCTGCCGTCATGATTTTGTTAATGGCCAAAGGTCACATGAGGGTCACCAAGTCACCAGAGGTCACCTGAGGTAATAAGGTACATGACGGGTTCACATGAGGTCACAAAGGTCACCAAGGTCCATGAGGGTCACCATGGTCACAACGGTCACCAAGGTCACGACGTCACCAAGTTCACATGAGGTCACCATGGTCACATGAGGTGAACACCCCCCCCAACCGTGGTACCCCCCATGAGGTAACCATAGTTAACATTGAGGTCACCAAGGTCACATTGACGACGCACCCCATGGTCAAGGAAGTCACCAAGGTCACATTAGCTCACCAGGTCCCCAAGGTCACATGAGGTCACCAAGGTGGTCGCTAGGGTACATGAGGTCATTGAGCGTCACATGATGAAGCAACCAAGGCCAAGGTGCACTAGTCTCGGCACCACAGTGGTCAACAATGGCCCCCAGGTCTTACATGGATTGGATTCAGCTCCATGCGTAGTTTGAATACAATATGAACAAACAAACACCAATGTTTAGTCACATAGAGGGCACAATCTGAGGGTCATATGCATGACGGGTGACCTGTCTATGACATTCATGGATCGATCCCTATGGCAGGATGACCCATAGAGGTCTAGTGGCAGCCCACCCCCAACACACGCCTCACCCAGCCCAGAGGAAACTCCGTGACCCCGCCCCAAGACACCCGGAGAAACAACAGAAACAGACGAAAAAAAAAAGTAATAACTGAACAGACTGCACCGATCACCGCGAAGGCACCGCCACGCGCCACCCCCAACCGGGACCGTGCGTAGCCAAGGTACAAGCACAGAGCCCCACAAAACACACCCTGGCCACCTCACCAAAAACACACCCAAAATAAAGAAAAAACAACCGACCCACTCCCCAAACAAAGAAACGCCCGACCCCAACATCCCACCCAGCGGGTTCGGCCCTGCAACACACCACCCCCGCCCCAAACAACCCCACCCTTGTCTCAACACCCTACCCCTCCCAAACCCCCACCCCCTCCCCAACCCCCCCTCCACAACCACCCCAACACCCCACCCCTCCCAACACCCCCACCCGCCCGTTAACATTTGACCACAGATACACTCAGATACACAGAAAATCAAGAAAGAATAAACAAGAAAGAGAGCCTCCCCCCCCTGCACACGACCCGAATGGAACATGGCCTTGTTGATTGAACGATTATCCAATCATACGCCTCTATTGGGCCAAGCCTCCTTATTGGCATGACCCGTTGACCCCTTCGTGTTGAGAAATGGCCGATGGTTTTTTTTATGGAATATGTTTTGTTAATCGTCCTGGGTGTGCTGGGTTTGACCGTTGGCATCATTTATCAATTCTAAAATTTAACAATTTACGTAGGAATCATTGTGTGGAAATTACACACAAGCATGGTAAACTAGGTACCACCTCAAACTCTAAAAGGTAAACTATTACAGATTTAGGCTCGTTTTGAAAGTTTTTGTGCAAAATTTCTTCAGAAATGAATCTTTTTCATCTGTTCACTCTAAAAATGAACCCTCATATAAAATGACTGCGCAACGCCGTACAATGTATACGGGTGTGCGCAACCTCGCCGTGTGCGTGACCTCCTGGCTGACTGGGCCGAGCTCGTGGGCAGGCCTGCCTTGCCTAACGGTGCAGTGCACACACTACAAATTGCTATATCAACTTCTTAAATGAAGCTTCATTATGCAACAAAATCCGATATCCGTACCTGACAAATCCGTACTCAATTTCACAAGCTCAACACAAAACCAGAGGTAGGCTACCTAAACAATTATGGGCCACGAAAACTCCTTAACTCGTTACAGCATATCCGATAAGGTAATCGTTATTTTGTTGACATTCCAAATTCCAACAGGGGGGAACAGCTTCATACATATCGGAGGTGCCGGTATAGTTCATCACAGCCGATCCCCGTAAAAATTTTCACATTGTTATCACTCCAGTTGGAGCTTCAGCGGTTACGAATATTACCAAAGCCTACAGCACAAGGAACATAACAACGGCCCATGATGCAAGGGGCACACAGCAACCAGCTCTGCTAGTACGATGACGTATGAGATGGCATCCACATAGCATTGTGGCAGATAGCATTGGATGGCCCAGAACAAACTAGTTTGGTCTTTGCAATCACCCATGCGGTGCCCTTGTGGTTGTCACCATTTGCTAAAGTCAGTGTGCCAGTAAATTCGAACCAAAGTTTAAAACGTTGGTTGCTCCGGGCATTCTCCGGGGAGGGAACTAAAACAGCCCAATTTATCAGAACTTTGAGAGCTCGCCCGTACAGTCGCAATTAGCCGAATAGTCCGTATAATGCGAACAAAGGTAATTTGGCAACATGGAAAACAATTTCGGCCGGACCGACCTCCAAGCTGACAGCCACTAAATTAATAGTCTTCCATCCTCTTTAAGGCGGAAGACTAAAAAACGTACCTAGACAAATTTGTATGGTTTCTAAAAAATAACATAAAAATCATGAATTTCAAATTGTTTTGTATTGCTGTACTGAAAATTTTGGGGCAAAATCATGTTTTTGTAGTATTTTTCTCAAAATACGGACAGTTTTACATTAATCTGATGCCATCATCGGGTTCATCGTCCAGTTTCTTTCTAGAAATGTATACTGTTACTACAATGATCAAATATTTGCAAAGTTACAAACCAAAATAGGAAACTCGAAAATCAAGGTAACACTGCCCTAAGCTATTCTGTGCAAGTTTTAAAAATTTTTCGTTTGCAGGTGAATCAATGATAGTGTCTTAATTTAAATGAAATTCTGACTGTGACCTCAATATAATTTCTTTGGGGATGCCATTTTATTACTTCACTTTGTTTTGGGAACGACATGAAGAACAAAAAGATCATGGAGCTCTCAACTCCACGACCACATTACACAATGGCCATTAAACTTTTCTGACCTCTTATTTTCATCCTATTGGAATATGATTTGTGGCTGTGTGTAATTATATAAGTAGGCAAATTTGAGAGTGTGTTGATTAAAAATGGTTCGGTTTCTTGAAGATAAAATTCTGTCAAAATATTGGTTTTGGTTGCTAATCGTCAGAGTATTTGGAGAGCACAAAAAGTTGTGTAAATATTCCAGAGTTGTCACCAATTTTTGTGTGGTTGTGTACTATTTGGGAATTAATGAGTCAAAACAGATAGGAGCACCTGAAAAGTGCCAGTAGTGGTGCATTTTCCCAGTGATATGATTTTTTGTCAATTTTAGGTGGTTGGCATGCACTTTGGATGAATTTTATTGCAATTTCCCACAGGCCATCATGTGCATAAAATTGGTTGGCCAAGAAGATAATTTAGGTGCATTTAAAGAGACACCTGGCACATTTGAAAAAATAGTGCAGCCCTCAAGATTTTTCCAAATCGATTATTTTTGCATGGTTGTAAGGCAACAAAAAGCCCCTCACCCGAAAATGATAAGACCAAATCAGCTTGGGTAAACAGAACGATGTTATAATTTAACGTCGCCGGCGACGTTAAATTCAGGACAGACGACGAAAATGGAGTTTAAACAAGAACATCCGCACGCCGTATGCGGTTTCCCACGCTAGCACAACTGTTTGTAGGTCTATACCTTTGTGGTTTTAATATCAGTGAGTACGAGTCAAAATTTCTGTACTATACACCATTTTGATTAACGTTATGGAAAATTAAAAAGTTGGCCTACAAGTACCTGGAGGTCTTTATCCTCATATCAATGTCCCTGTCTGTTTTGGGTATGTTTTTTAGTGTAAATATATCTCTGTTCTTCCAATGGCCTAGACTATCATTAATTAAGAAATTTCATATTTTATGAAAATGTGCCAGTGCCGCTTTAAAGTTAATAATTTTTGTCAGTAGTAAAAGTATGTACATGCAAAATTGCTCATGCTTTTGATATGGGCTGCCATGGGTACCAAAAAATAGCTCTTTTGTAATTGTGGTGTAGGAAGCTATATAGATTGTTTCTTAGTGTTGTGAATGTGCTTAAGGGCAGGCGACACAAAAATTAATATATGAAATTGTTCAAGGTAGAGAAACCCCCAATTGGACTAAGGATAAGTTCATCACGATCTCATTCTGATATTAGGGTAAATTGGATGGACCCTAATGATATTCACGATTTCTACTTGAACAAAAATATGTATATACCTTTTTCTTTGTAGATAAATTGGATAACAGTGCAGAGAAACAACAGACACTTTGAAGACTGTCATTAAAATGCGAATGTTGAGATACTAATAGAAAAGACAATTCAATTCTTACAGAATCATATTGAGAGTGGGGGTGTATTTTGCTTGTGTAATAAACAGGCAAGGAGAAAGAAGTGTGAATAAAACAGACAATTCGATTCTCTTAAGCCTTCCTCCATTGCAGCAAAACAGACAATTCCGTTTCAGGAATCTTTCCGGTTGAAGAAGAAAGAAAACTTCAGCGTTCCACTTTTGCCTGGACTGGTCTCTTGATGAAATGGAACTGCTTGTATACGTCAACACCATCAAATAGAGTAGAAATGCATGACAATATGCAAACATCTGGAAACTACATGTGGGTGCATACTCCATGGTACATCTAGGTTAATTGTTTCCAGTGACATGCCCCATGAAATATTGGGGGAAAAGACTGTTGCACAAAGTCTGCCTGAAGACCTTGAAGCGGCAGAAGACCACTTAGAAGAGGCAAAACCAAGGAGTGCAGTAAATTTTGGATTGCGATATGGAAGGCACTCACAAGTCCAATTACCCTTATATGAAATTTGCAAAAACCTGCCCAAAACCAATTTTCTATAAATACAAACATCAGCCTGACGTCACCAACCTTGATGATTCAGCCAATCAACGTGTGAGATATCAGGGAGTATAGTCGGCTTGGGAGTAGATGAGATGCAAAGGTAGTGAAGAGGCCGTTTTTTTTAAGATGCCAGGATGCCAGGTTTTGGTTTTTATCAATGAGTTGATGTTAAGTGGTGATGATGAACTTGAGACACCAAGTGGACAATGCAGCTGAGATGCCAGGTGGTGAAGAGCAGTTATGTCGGTGGTTGTGAGGCAGTGAGATGCCAGATGTGGTGATTGATGCAGATAAGATGCAAAGTGGTGGACAATGCAGTAGATGCAAAGTGGTGACAAGGCAGAGTCGATGCCACGATGGTGACGATTGCAGTCGAAGACAGTGGTGTGATGCGTGAAAGACAGGTGGTGACGGATGCAGTCGAAGACAGTGGTGATTGATGAGTCGAAGAAAGGTGGTGACGATGCAGTCGAAGACAGGTGGTGACGATGCAGATGAGTGAGTGAGTGAGTATTTAAATTTAACGACAAATAACACAAATTGTGTTTATACGTGTCATTACATTTGTCATTAACATTAAATATAAAAAACAACGCAATATAAAACTTCATTTCAATTCAAATGACAATTAACAATTACAAAAGGATACACATCATACGTGATGACCAGGGCATACACCTATCCATGTATTAATTAAAACAACAAGATAAAACAACTTAATTGCAAAGATGTACCTAGAAAACTGCATCAATCAAACAAGTTCAAAAGATATACTGATAAATTTATAACTATACACCTCATAGATGCGCGATGACAAAGGTCATCAATCATCCATGTACAAGCAAAAAATCAACTTCATAATACAGATAATCGACAATCACATCAGAACATGGAAACATGAGATCCCCTTTACAGACCAAATAGATGGTCTCAACTGTAAATTTTCTACATGGCTCCACTACACTTGGCATTATGCCCAAAAACTGAGATTCAAGAAAGGCACCCGTTGCAATACCAGATTTGTTTGTAAAAATATTTTTTTAACTGTTTAATGATACTGACTCAAAATATGAAATGCTTTTGCACCTTTCGGATCTCCTTGTTTTATTATTGAAGTGGTACAAAATTCCCAACCTGTAGGACTATGGGGACGGGGACATAATACCCCTCCTATGAAGGATCCAAACCCTATGCAAAATAAAAAAGCATTTTGAATCAGTATAATTAAATATGTTTTTATAACATTTCTTACAAAGAAATCTTTGTATTACATTGTGCCTGTTCCTGAAAAACAAAAGACCTTTAGCGTATTTTCCCAAATATATTGGAAGGAAGGAAAAAAAATATTTTTGACCTTTGTGACCCAATTGACTTTTTACTCCTGGTAATCTAAGGAAGATTTGAAGCTATCTTTCATAGCTTTTTTAGAGCAGTTCAAATATTTGCCCCCATAGTAACTTTACCCTATCAGGGGGCTACACGCAACAACGAGTACCCGGCAGGCAGGACGTCAGATTTTCAAAAGTTATATTTTTCTCTAATTTCCGTATTCAGCATTGGTATCTCGTCGTTTAACCAAACTTTGGCTGACGGTCTAATAAAAAAAAAAAACCCCCCGACGTACATAAAAGGACCTTACACACAAACCCCCCCTCCCCCGCTACAGTAGCAAGAACATTATTGCAAAGCTACGGGGGAAACGAACTAAATTTGTCCATATCACAACACAGAAGTAATGCATGAATTGGGTGAACGTTGAGCTGTCTCTACAACAAAAAATTTAGCCTTGAGGTGAGGCAGCTATTTTCTAGTGAGTTGTAAAAATGTTTGGACTGGAGCTACAATGGAAAATTTTAAACAAATGCAACATGTTTAAGTCAATATTTGTGATATATTTTTACTATTTTATCACTGGTATGGGTTGCTGCAGTCACGATCTCCTCTTATTGTGCTAGAGGGTTTTTCAACCACTTCCGCTACCACCTAATTGGAAGCTCCAGAGGAGCTTTTAATCGCTCGCCTGCTCATTTCAAAAGACAATATCTTGAGTTAGCCCCATTCTTTTTAATATTGCAGTTTCTGCAATTTTTAAAAATTCAGGAGGGAAGGCAAAACACAGGAATCAGCCAACATGTCCTATTACAATGGTGAGTAAATGTTGAAGGACAGTGTCTTGAATTAGTCTTATACCCAGTTAAATAAACATGGCAATCATGGGTCCAATGGTTAACTGGGGTATTTTTCTAGAACACAGTTGGCACTGTTAATCTAATTTCAATGATTAAAAAATTTCATAAGGTAAAGACAGCAGATGGCAAAAGCAGAAGATAATTACAACACCATGGCTGATGGGGGCCAGCAGTGATCAAAATCACCTTTTTCTCCTCTTGTAGAATTTCTATAGCCAAATAACAAGTAAGAAAATCTGATTGAGTGTCTAATCTATTGAAATTACTTTTTATGGCCACAATATTTGGTGCCTCAAAAATCTCTGTTGCACCTTTAAATATATTGGCCCAGGAGGAGGGAAACAAACACGTTGACCACAATGGGGCTCGAACTCAGATTTTAACAAGTTCTAATGATCACAAGTCCTGCGCTTTTCCAATGGACCACACCTCCCTCTAGCTTCAAAGGGAAGTATTTCTTACTGCATCAAATTTCATTCTTCAAAAACGGTAAAATTACGGTTATTTCCTGACAACTTTCTGTGCTACACGCGGCCCCATAATTAACCGCTATGTTAACCGATGCATAGAAATACATGAACATTGAACGATGAATGCATCTATGGTAGGAATATAAATTATGTAATACGATATAGTCATCCCCCTTGAAGTTAAAATCGGTTTTTCAGCCATTTGTATAGTAAAATAAGGTGTAAGGTAGTGCGGCGGGTCGGTCACCACATTTTAGAATATTTTTACTGGAATTTCTCGTAGCCCTTCCTCTTCACTTCTGGTGATAACATGATTTTTTAAATCTGAAAAAAATTTAAGTGGTCTAAATATGGTTTTATTTCAGTATTTATTATTAACTGGAGTCTTGTGGTTATTATTTGCAGTTATGCATCCCAAACAATTGCTGAAATGCACTATAAGCTTACAAAACTCTTTTGACAGATAAACATGAGTGACAAGCTTCCAGAACAATTTGAATCAACAGAAAAGGAAAGCGTGGGCGCAAGTGCAGCTTCACCAAGTTCATCTCAACTGGAATTTGGACAACGCTGGCCTGAAGAGACATCCCCAAAAATTGTAGGTTGGGGTATTCTAGTTGCTACTGTATTTCTCTCCTAAGGGCGCACCCCCCTTATTTGATATATAGTTTGACCCCACACGACTTATACTAAAACAAGGAATGTGAGAGAGATCCAAGGAAATAACCATTTTTGAAATTGTCGGCACCAGACGATTTGCAGAGGGTTGACTGCTTTCACGGGCCATAACTCCTTAATGCAAGCTTGTATTTCAATTCTGTTTCACCATTGTATTTCTCTTCTCAAGAGGCTTAAATTGATTAGAGTTGAGCGATATTGAAAAAAAAAAATCTGTAAACATAGCTATATTATGTTCTGTAGTATATTCTTCATCCTCCTTGACCTACAAAACACAAATGAAGGCAGCAGAGCAGTATGGAAAGGGACTGGCTGCTGGAAGGAAGAAGAGAGACATCTTCCCAGGTGATGTAGGCAATCTTGCTGCCTCACACCATGAAGATAAATCAAGACAGGACAAAAGGTCGCACAGAAAGTACTTCAATCAAAATCATTCAAGAGAGAACATTAAAATTGGAAGGAAAACTAACCTGACACTCCACAATATTGTAGAAGAAAAATGAGGGTTAACACAATGAATTTGATTTAACGGATGAGAGGACAAACACGGAATAGAAAGTGAGCATTCAAACTCATCCTGTATGTCATGATGACATCCATGTCGTTATACGCAAGGTCGGAAAAGAGATTTGTAGTCACATAACTTATGTGCAGGTTGTTTTAGCTACTTGGATTGAAAGATGGCAAAAAGGGATCCACCAGGCAGATGGGAGGGGGGGGGAGGGGGGGGAGATGATAGCAAAAGGATCCACCAGGTAGCGTGGTTTGGGGGGGGGGGGGGAGATGGCAAAAGGATCCACCAGGTTGGTTAGAGGGGGGTGGTAGTGGGGAGGAGGGGATATGACTGATAGCAAAAGGATCCACCAGGGGTAAGCGTGGTTGGGGGGGGGGGAGGGGATGCGGGGACGATGCAAAGGATACACAAGGGAGAGGGGGGGTGGTAGGGGAGATGATAGGGCAAAAGGATCCACAGGTTAGCAGTGGTTTGGGGGGGGGGGAGATGGTGGCCAAAGGATCCACCAGGTAGAGGGGGGTAGGGGGAATGCTAGCAAAAGGAGTCCACCAGGTAGAGGGGAGGGGGAGATGATAAACAAAGGATCCACCAGGTAGCAGTGGTTTGGGGGGGGGGGGGATGAGATGGCAAGTGCCTGTGCAGTGAACATTATATACCTTTTACAACAGATGCAGCCTCCTCAATCACACGTCAAATTATTTAAACGTTTGGGTTGACCTGCTAATTGACAAAGCTTGTTCTTTATGGCTTGTCCAAACATTATCAGGAGGAATTCCTTTAACTTGTTTGAGTTCGAGTCAAGATTTTGAGTTTCAATGTAGAATGCACGGCATACTCGCAGAACTTCATCCACACTATAAGAAATTCCACAAATCATAACAAAAAATGGCAAATTACATATTAAAACTTTACTCCAAATACAACAAATTTTCAAAATTTTTCGTCGAGTGAAATACCTGAAAATCATGAAAAGAGCAAATTTTGTATTTGTTTTATTGTTTTTATGTTTTTTCTTGTTTTGATGTTTTTAATATTTCTGTTAAATATATTCTAAAAATAGCATGCACAGGCACATCCCCCACGCACTCTAACAACAAGAAATCATGCAAGAAATCAAATGTTTCTCCGTCTTATGCCTACTTGATGCCAAACACGGACCCAGAACAGAACAAGCCGCAGGAACATACGCAATGAAAACATGGGTTTATCACCCAATAATGCAGGAGTAAAATTTGAGAAAATATTCTCCTCATCATTTGAGTACGTGCAGCCGGGCAGCGAACTTCCGGTGCGCGTACTTTAATGCAGATTCACGTTGAAGGCAAAGTTCATGTAAATTTTACATGGCAGTTATAAACTTACTGGAGAGATAATGCCCAAGTTGGAAACAGGTTATATAATGTGGATCAAATTAATTATGATCAAGTGAGGACAGGCAACCCAAACTTCAGCAGCCAAATTTAAAGTGATTTGCTCAGTTATCAGTTGATCTGTTGTCATTTTGGCTTTAAAATCTTGTTTCGAATCCCTTTACAAAATGGAAATAAAGAATGATTTGGATAAGTGGAGGTTTACTTTTCACACCAAGAATTGTGTGACAATTCATTAACTGAAAGGGTGGAATTTGGGGGCGGAATTCAAGCGCATAGTGCTTGGATTGAGAGTGCAATGGGTGGAAGGAGATATGATGGATCACAACGGTTTGTGCAAATCTGCTATCAAGTTCTTGATAACACGTGGGGTCAAGCACTGCCCAGAGATCAATCCAGAAGATCTCCCAAAGACAGTTTCACCAACAATCTCTTATATTCATTGTGCAAACTAGCTGTTGAGCACTGCCCAGAGATCAAACCAGAAGACCTCCAATGACAGTTTCGCAACAATCTCTTATATTCATTGTGCAAACCAGCTGTCGAGTTCTTGATAACATGTGGGGTCAGCACTGCACAGAGATCAAACCAGAAGACCTCCAATGACAGCTTTGCCAACAATCTCTTATATTCATTGTGCAAACCAGCTGTCGAGTTTTTGATAACATGTGGGGTCAGCACTGCACAGAGATCAAACCAGAAGATCTCCCAATGACAGCTTTGCCAACAATCTCTTATATTCATTGTGCAAACCAGTTGTCGAGTTTTTGATAACACATGGGGTCAAGCACTGCCCAGAGATCAAACCAGAAGATCTCCCAATGACAGCTTTGCCAACAATCTCTTATATTCATTGTGCAAACCAGCTGTTGAGTTTTTGATAACATGTGGGGTCAGCACTGCACAAAGATCAAACCAGAAGATCTCCCAATGACAGCTTTGCCAACAATCTCTTATATTCATTGTGCAAACCAGCTGTCGCCTTCTTGATAACACGTGGGGTCAAGCACTGCCCAGAGATCAAACCAGAAGATCTCCCAATGACAGCTTTGCCAACAATCTCTTATATTCATTGTGCAAACTAGCTGTTGAGTTTTTGATAACATGTGGGGTCAAGCACTGCCCAGAGATCAAACCAGAAGATCTCCCAATGACAGCTTTGCCAACAATCTCTTATATTCATTGTGCAAACCAGCTGTCGAGTTCTTGATAACACATGGGGTCAAGCACTGCCCAGAGATCAAACCAGAAGATCTCCCAATGACAGTTTTGCCAACAATCTCTTATATTTATTTGCAAACTAGCTGTTGAGTTTTTGATAACATGTGGGGTCAGCACTGCACAGAGATCAAACCAGAAGATCTCCCAATGACAGTTTCGCCGACAATCTCTTATATTCATTGTGCAAACCAGCTGTCGAGTTTTTGATAACATGTGGGGTCAGCACTGCACAGAGATCAAACCAGAAGATCTCCCAATGACAGCTTTGCCAACAATCTCTTATATTCATGAGGTTAGTCAGCGATTTTTTTGTTCATGCCTTTTAAAATGTAAATTAAAAAAACTATGAAGTCTGTATCATATCTTCGTTTAGTTTTATTTTCAGCATAGTCATATACATATTCTAGAACTTTCAAGTTTCAGCCTTCAGGCTCAGCCCATCGCAAGGTCAGGCCATGCCTTGAGTTGATGATAGCTAGGGAAGATCACAAAAAGTTATTAAAAGGAGGAGATTTCTTATTGAAATATTGCATTGAAAAGATAATCGTTTAACTTCAGACCAAAAAAATTGGGACAGCGGTCCCATATAGGTCGTCGGATTATGGAAGTTGTAAGCATTTGGGCAGGAGATAAAAAAACACATCCATCCTCGGACCGCATGTGTCGCCTGGCGTCGCGGTTTGTAATGATAGGCCTCATATGACCTTTGACCTTGGCATGTGACCTTTGACTGCATCAACAAATGAGGGATCCAATGCTGCACCTATGACAAGTTTGGTTCCAATTTCAATTTAGGTTAATTTTACATTTTTAGGCCATCTTACAACTTGACCTCACATGACCTTTGACCTTGGTATGTGACCTTTGACCTCATCAGCAAATGAGGGGATCTCATGTTGTATCTATGATTCAAGTTTGGTTTAAATCCATCGAAGTATGTGGATATTAGAGGCAAATGTTAACCCTTTTCAGAACAGACAACAACGGACATCAACAGACAACAACAGTGGACAAAGTGATCCCTATGTGTCTTCCTGCCTTAAGGCAGGCGACACAAAAAAACAGTCTACCTGACCAAAATGACAGAATGCCCCTTTAATCCACCCACACAACCATTGACCCCAATCTGTGTACACCTCATATGGACCTTGGGGCAGTGCTTATACCGACCAAAATTTGATGATCGTAATATTTGATTTTTTAATCAGCCCACATGACCTCTCACCACAATCGTAGTACACCACATATGAACCTTGGGCCAATGATTCTTCTGATCAAATTTGGCTGTAATTGGGTCAAGTGTTTGGGCACGTTTGGTTACAGGTTCTGGACACTTTGCATAATTTCGAACCAGGTAGAAATCAAAGAACGGTGTGTACCAAATAAAATTGCTAGGACTTTTGTGTTAATTGAAACCCCGCCTAACTAAAGAACACTTTGGTCCAAGTGACCTCTTAATGTAAATACCTCAAACACAACGACAAATCATTCTTTTCTTTTGCTGTTTTCAAGGTTGTTTTCAAGGTTGAACACAACAGTGAACTCGACCAGTGCTATTTAATAATATGCATACCAGGTTGAGAAGTATAAACTTTTACTGGGCACTACCACTAACTCTGAATCTGTCTGATTTTTTCATTACAGGAAACAACATGAGATAGCCCTCTGGTAACCAATCAAAATAATGCTTCTATATCTGTGTAATCCACAGCAACATTCTTACAGTATCTCTGAAAATTTCATTACATTATATTACCTGCCAAGTAAGTTAAGCAAGGTCCCCAAACCATTTAACAGTTTGGTTTTGGGATTCTACATGTGTACAAAGATATGGTAGGCTTGTTTATTTATGGCTGTCCAAAACATAAGTCAGGAATTGCTTGCAAAGCTCATCCCCTGGGTGTTAAGTGCGCATGCCTGGGGATATCAACCCAGGGCTATAATAATCAACATGTGGGTCCAAATTTTGATACGGACGTAGCAGTGCAGTCCGGGCGGCCATTAAATCATTTGATTTAAGTAAGCTTAACTCATTTTCTTGAATTGTTTTATACAAAAATCATAGGGGGCATTTATTAGAGTAGGGGCATTTTAGGAACAACACAGTAAGCATCGTGCCATACACCATGGACATGTGTCATCTCTGTTGCAGTTCAGAAAATCTATCCCCCAGGATCTATCCATCGTTCACCACCGAAGTCAGCTGGTGAGAAGGAGAAAAAGACTGAATATCCATGTTCTCAGGGATATACAGTGTATGTTATGTTACAGATGGCAGACTATAAATGCATCATATGCAACAAGAACTTTAAACATGCAAATGCCTATGGTATCGCATGCGAGAAGAGCATCTCTGCAGAGAAGAACCTGTGCTCTTGCCTCAAGAACTTTTCTCATTGCCCCCTTTGTAGCTTCAGTGGGGAGAAGATGTACCACTTAAAGAAAGCATATATGTGATGCGATCTGGGAAAACCCGCCACATGGTGGGAAATTTATATTTTTAGTTTTTACTATCACTGCAGAGTTTGAAATACTAAGTTTCCATAACTGTTTACTTCTTTGATACACACATCAAAAGTTATGGCTTATACAATCTGACAAAAAATAAAGTACAATATAACAGATTTTAAGCTATTTTCTTTATTTTTTCAAAACTGTCCTGTGCGACATGTGGCGGGTTTTCGCAGATCACAGTACACATATATGGAGAAAATGTAATTGTCTCAAAGAGGTTATTGTGCGATGTTTCTATTATTGTAAAAAATCTTTCAAATTTTCATAGAAGAGTGCTATGTCATATATGGCATGAAACATCTAATTAAGGCACAAAAAACAATTAACATTATTGAGTTATGGGTCTGGACATACAATGTAGACTTTTCCTTGAATCAACCATAGGTATCAGCTATATTAACTACTCATAATTGAGTCTGAGAAATATTTTAATTTGGATTTAATTTTTTCAATAACTTATATCTATCATTCCCTCACACTTTTTTTTTATTTGGTGACTTTTCTTGATTCTTAACTTGCATTTGGAAGTTGCATTTGGCAGTTAACTTTGTTTTTTAATTGTTTGCCCATTTTTGATATTTTCTTTTAAATTTACTTTTCCTCTCGCTCTTTCTGGTGTGTGCGCATGCTGATGTTTGAGCGATGGTATGTTTTTTTCCTAATTTGGAAAAACATCACAGAGTGTGAAACAAGATAGTGCCTTCTGATTGAACCTATTACATTGTACATAACATTTTTGTAACCTTTAGATTTTTATTTTCTTCTTTCTAAGATCTTCATTACCTTATTTGAATTCTCAAGCTGAGGATATCTAAAGATTTTGTATATATTTCAGTACAGAAAAGCTTTGTGGCCTCATTATACCACTAAGACCATATTTGGAAATGATCAAAGGACGAAAAACAAAAATATCATTGAGTTGAATTTTCTGATGGCTGAGGAAGCCAAAAGGCCTGGTTTGGGTGCCTCAGCAAAGAAGACTCAACAAAAAGAGCTGGAGTAATTCCAAAGTCAACTAAAAAAGCAAACGAAAGTGAAAGTTTTCCAGTCGTTTTTAAAGGAAAAAGGAGTAACTACAAAATTGAAGAAATTGAACCAGAGGAATTAGCTGAACACCTTGGCTCTTATTATTTTAACGAGAACAAATAATTGCCACACCCATTTTATGAGGTTTCATATGTAGAATAGACACTAAAGGAACCCCCACTCAAAAAAAATGGACACACTTTTTGTTTTGTGTGCAAATTGCAAAATACAATGAAAAACAAAAGTGTACAGTCATGTAAAATAAAGCCTGGTGGCAAAATCAAAATATAATTATGAAGTATTAAAAGGAAAAAAAAGGTTGTTTGGAATATAAACTGCCATTGATAATGGAGACAACTAATCACTCTAAGAGCTTAAATGGAAGAAAAGCCTAAAGGATCAATTTGACTTTGAAATCAAGGGCCCTGTTGTCCGGTCAAAGGTTGTGTCAAATTTGCTGCAGTTTTGTAAGCAGGAATGTTATTGCAAGTGAAAATGGATTCCTTGCATGTGAAGGTCTTAATGACACCAACTAACAAGAATGGCTCAAGGTATATATTATACAGTAGACAGAAGATGCAATTTTTACGAGGTGGGAGGTGGGGAAAAGTTGTACCACTTACAAAATCATGAGCACCACCAGCCTGAGAGCAACACAAGATGGGAGGTGAAAAACCCCTACCGAGTGGCACCCAGAGATGTGATACCTCTTGGCCATTATTGCAAGAGAGCAGCTGCAGATGCTAGTCATTCAAGGAAACCAATTTCACCTAAGCTTCCTGCCATACACCATGGATGTGTGCCCTCTTTGTCTCAGTTCAGAAAATCTATCCATCGTTCATCACAGAAGTCAGCTGGAGAAAAGGAGAAGACTGTATATCCCCGGTCTCTGGAAAGGAAATCATGCGAATGGAACATCTGCAGTGGAGAGCAGTCATACCACTTGGACAAGCATATATGATTATGTAGTTGTCTCTTTAGTAGCATTACTTGGTGAGTGGGAAACTAGGCATGCATCATATGCAACAAGAACTTTAATGAGAACAATACCAGATAGCAAGTAAAACCCCTTCCGAGTGGCACCCAGATCAGATGTGATACCTCTTGGCCATTATTACAAGAGAGCAGCTGCAGATGCTAGTCATTCAAAGAAATCAATTTCACCTACCGTATTGTTCCTAATAAATGCCCTCGGGCGGTGCATTTTTCAAAAAGGGGGGGTGTTTATTACAGTCAAAAATGAAAAGCAAAAAAAAAAAATTTTCAGGCAATCTACCAGTCCTCTTTGTTGAAGAAAATGTCAGCATGCAAGGAATCTCCATGCCTATGGCTTCTTTGCTGTATCTCCTATCACTTGTTACAGTCACCATAATTGTCCCTTTATGTTTAATGAAGTAGTGAAAAACCTTGGACTTCTTCATTGCCAAGTGTCCAGCAATGTGGTCTATTTCATAACAGAATCAGCGTACCTATCATGCTCATTGTTCGGCTCGAGGGCTGTTGAGAGTTTTTCTCCAACTACTGGGGTCCAGATGTTGTTATACACATACAATCCACAAACAGCACTTTGTACTTCATATTCATATTTTTCTCCTGAATTATCACCTAAGCTTCGGCCGACATGGTGAAGCTAAACCCAAATGAAAATTATGAAAATACAACGACGGAGCTAAAATAGCAATGTTGACAAAAGTTCATCCCCATTTGCAACACGCATATGCAGGAAAGACCCTGGAGGAGAAACTACCCTTGATGCAGGACAACCAACACGACGTAGTATTTTCTAAATAGGGGTTGAAAAATATGAACTAGGTTCTTTTTACATGACCAAAAATATTGCTGGATATATTTTAAACCTTTAATTTTATTATACACAGCTAAACATGGTTACAATGGTGATTTTCTGTTACTTTTTAACCAGGCCATGATAATTTTTCACTTCACACATTTTCATTTTTCACACGAAATTATTTTAACACCCCCATAAAGAATAATCGATCTATCCATGTATGAACCGACTCTGCTGCCCTGCGTGTTCAGTGTGCATGCCTGGGGATTTCAAACCAGGGCTATTATAATCAACACGTCCAAGTTTTGATACGGATTACGACAGTCCCGGCCATTAAATCATGTGATTTAGGTAAGCTTAACTCATTTTCTTGGAATTGGGTGAATATCCAAAAATCATAGGGGGGCGTTTATTAGAGCAGGGGCATTTATTAGGAACAACACGGTAAGCATCCTGCCATACACCATGGACATGTGTGATCTCTGTCGCAGTTCAGAAAATCTATCCCCCAGGATCTATACATCGTTCACCACTGAAGTCAGCTGGTGAGAAAGAGAAGAAGACTGAATACCCATGTTCTCAGGGATATACAGTGTATGTTATGTTACAGATGGCAGACTATAAATGCATCATATGCAACAAGAACTTTAAACATGCAAATGCCTATGGTATCACATGCGAGAAGAGCATCTCTGCAGGAGAAGAACCTGTGAGCTCACCCCAAGAACTTTTCTCATTGCCCCCCTTTGTAGCTTCAGTGCGGAGAAGTTGTACCACTTAAAAAAGCATATATGTGATGCAATCTGGGAAAACCCGCCACATGGTGGGTAATTTATATTTTTAGTTTTTACTATCACTGCAGAGTTTGAAATATTAAGTTTCCATAACTGTTTACTTCTTTCTTCTTTGATACACACATCAAAAGTTACGGCTTATACAATCTGACAAAAAATAAAGTACAATATAACAGATTTTAAGCTATTTTTTTATTTTTTCAAAACTGTCCTGTGCGACATGTGGCGGGTTTTCCCAGATCACATCTCATATATGGAGAAAATGTAATTGTCTCAAAGAGGTTATTGTGCGATGTTTCTATTATTGTCTCAGAGAGGCAATTGTATAAAGTCTTTCAAATTTTCATAGAAGAGTGCTACGTCATATATGGCATGAAACATCTAATTAAGGCACAAAAAACAATTAACATTATTGAGTTAAGGGTCTGGACATGCAATGTACACTTTTTGTTGGAATCAACCATATGTATCAGCTATATTAACTACTCATAATTGAGTCTCAGAAATATTTTAATTTGGATTTAATTTTTTCAATATCATATCTATCATTCCCTCACTTTTTTTGTTTAATTTGGTGACTTTTCTTAATTCTTAACTTGCATTTTGAAGTTGCATTTGGCAGGCAACTTTGTTTCTTGAATAATTGTTTGCCCATTTTTTATATTTTCTTTTAAATTTACTTACTTTTCCCCCGCTCTTTCTGGTGTGTGCGGATGTGTGTGTGTGACGCTATGTTTTTTTCCTAATTTGGAAAAACATCACAGAGTGTGAAACAAGATACTGCCTTCTGATAGAACCTATTACATTGTACATAACATTTTTTGTAACCTTTAGATTATTATTATCTTTCTAAGGTCTTCATTACCTTATGTGAATTCTCAAGCTGAGGATATCTAAAGATTTTGTATATATTTCAGTTTAGAAAAGCTTTGTGGCCTTTTCATACCAATAAGACAATATTTGGAAAAGATCAAAGGACAAAAAACAAAAATATCATTGAGTTGAATTTCTGATGGCTGAGGAAGCCAAAAAGGCCTGGTTTGGGTGCTTCAGCAAAGAAGACATCAACAAAAAGAGCTGGAGTAATTTCAAAGTCAACTAAAAAAGCAAACGAAAGTGAAAGCCTTCCAGTCGTTTTTAAAGGAAAAAGGAGTAACTACAAAATTGAAGAAATTGAACCAGAGGAATTAGCTTAACACCTTGGCTCTTATTATTTTAACAAGAAAAAAATAATTGCCACACCCATTTTATGAGGTTTCATATGTAGAATAGACACTAAAGGAACCCCCACCCAAAAAACAAAATGGACACACTTTTTGTTTTGTGTGCAAGAGGGAGGGGCACTTCAAATTGCAAAATACAATGAAAAACAAAAGTGTACAGTCATGTAAAATAAAGCCTGGTGGCAAAATCAAAATATAATTATGAAGTATTAAAAGGAAAAAAAAGTCATTTGGAATATAAACTGCCATTGATAATGGAGACAACCTATCACTATAAGAGCTTAAATGGAAGAAAAGCCTAAAGGATCAATTTGACTTTGAAAGCAAGGGCCCTGTTGTCTGGTCAAAGGTTGTGTCAAATTTGCTGCAGTTTTGTAAGCAGGAAAGTTATCGCAAGTGAAAATGGATTCCTTGCATATGAAGGTCTTAACGACACTGACTAACAAGAATGGCTCAAGGTATATATTATACAGTAGATAGAAGATACAATTTTTACGAGGTGGGAGGCAGGGATATACAGTGTAGCTTCAGTGGGGAGAAGTTGTACCGTTTTAAAAAAAGTGTATATATGAGTACGTAGTTGTCTCTTTAGTAGCATTACTTGGTGAATGGGAAACTAGGCTTGGGCATATCCAGCCAGAAATCGGTTGGCATCCAGAGATGTGATACCTCTTGGCCATAATTGCAAGAGAGCAGATGCTAGTCATTCAAGGAAACCAATTTCACCTAAGCTTCCTGCCATACATCATGGATGTGTGCCATCTTGGTCTCAGTCTATCCATCGTTCATCACAGAAGTCAGCTGAAAAAAAAGGAGAAGACTGTATATCCCCGGTCTCGGGGAAGGAAGTCGTATGCGAATGGAACATCTGCAGTGGAGAGCAGTCATACCACTTGGACAAGCATATATGATTATGTAGTTGTCTCTTTAGTAGCATTACTTTGTGAGTGGGAAACTAGGCATGCATCATATGCAACAAGAACTTTAACGAGAATACCAGATAGCAGGTAAAAAACCCTTCCGAGTGGCACCCAGATCAGATGTGATACCTCTTGGCCATTATTACAAGAGAGCAGCTGCAGATGCTAGTCATTCAAGGAAATCAGTTTCACCTACCGTATTTTTCCTAATAAACGCCCCGGGCGGTGCATTTGGGCGTTTATTATTGTCAAAAATGTACTCCTCCCTTTGGTGACCCCATGTGGGGTGCGCCACCCATGGAAGAGGCCTCGGTGTTGGAATCTGTAGCTCCCAAGGAAATCTTCCCAGCGTTTCCCCCGGTGGGTGATGCCCCGGTATTGCCCCCGGTGGGTGACATGCCGGTTTTTCCCCCGGTGGGTGAGGATAATACCATGGCGACAAGTAGTCTTGCGGACACCCACAATTCCCACTGCACCTCCATGGGCTGGCCACTTCCCGCCCCCGCTGGCCCAACTGGGCAGAAGTTATTCGAGATCAGATGGGAGGTGAAACAACAACCCTCCGTCATGGTGGAGTATTTCTGGGAGAAGCCAACCAGACTGGTCTCGGGTATCACCTACTGGAAGTTTACAGAGAAGGCCACCTTGCCAGATGGCACCACCTATGAGCTGGTTGTGGAAGAAGTCGAGAAGGTGCCCGGTGCCAAGGAGAAAAACCGTCACCATTCACACAAGACCAAAAAGGAAAAGAAGAGGAAAGAAGAATAGAGGGATAAAAATGTAAAAGTTTAAGGGTGAGAAGCTCAAGTTCAAACTGGCTTGAGAGTGGGGGAAGAAGACGTCCCCCGCCTCTTCGATAAGCGTCCCCTTCTGTTTTGGCACACACAGAGGCAGAGTTACGTGCTTGTACATATTGTGCATGTAACTTGTACAATTGTATATATTTAAAAATAATTCTGATTGCCCATATTGGGGAAGGATCATAAAATTTGCTCATAGTGGTAATATTAAAATTATATTAAAAGTGTAAAACCTAGAATAAAAGTACCCTTTTGGGGTAACTTTGTAAAAAGCCAGAATTGGTAGTGATTGGGGTACACCAAGAGTTTCATTTTTTTTTAAATTAAATTTCAAAATTATTCACCTAATTTCACTAATCCAGTGGGCAATCAACGCTGAAACGTCGAAAAGACGTCAAGAGTTTTAGAAATTTACACACTATTTATGTCGAAAATGCAAATCGATTTGACGTCGTTCTTAAAACGTCGATTCAATTTGCATTTTCGACGTAAATTTATAAAAACCGTCGACCTGTTTTCGACGTGCCAACGTCGTTTTTGACGTCGCTCTAAATGACTATGCCCGCTGGGAAGTTAAACCAAAGGGGTAATATCATCGTTGGACTGCAACGCTTTCAACACAGGACACTAGTTAACTCTAAGTAATATAATCTTAAATATTGTGTGTAATTTTATGTAATTTTGTTTTGGACATACCAAGTTCTTGAACCAAACCAATTAAAGATCATTAAAACTGTTTTATTATATAAATTTAGATCACTTGTGCACAAGGCTCATTTATTTGTTTGAAAGGTATTTCTGACCTTAGATGCCTACGAGATGTCATAACACCTCGAGGGCTGTTGAGAGTTTTTCTCCAATTACTGGGGTCCAGATGTCATTATACACATGAAATCCATGAACAGCACTTTGTACTTCATATTCATATTTTTCATCTGAATTATCGCCTGAAGCTTCGGCCGACATGGTGAAGTTAAACCCAAATGAAAATGATGAAAATGCAATGACGGAGCTAAAATAGCAATGTTGACAACAATTTTAGTTCATCCCCATTTGCAAGATGCACGTGCACGAAAAGACCCTGGGGAGAACAACCCTTGATGCAGGACAACCAACACGATGTAGTATTTTCCAAATAGGGGTTGAAATATATGAACTAGGTTCTTTTTACATGACCAAAAATATTGCTGGATATATTATTTTAAACCTTTAATTTTATTATACACAGCTAAACATGGTTACAGTGGTGATTTTCTGTTATTTTTAACCAGGCCATGATAATTTTTCACTTCACACATTTTCATTTTTCACACTAAATTATTTTATCACCCCATAAAAAATAATTGATCAATCCATGTATGAACTAACTGCTGCCCTGGGTGTTCAGTGCGCGTGCCTGGGGATTTCAACCCAGGGCTATTATAATCAACACATGGGTCCAAGTTTTGATACGGATTACGACAGTCCCGGCCATTAAATCATGTGATTTAGGTAAGCTTAACTCATTTTCTTGAATTGTTTTATCCAAAAATCATAGGGGGGCGTTTAATAGAGCAGGGGCATTTATTAGGAACAACACGGCAAGCATCCTGCCATACACCATGGACATGTGTCATCTCTGTCCCAGTTCAGAAAATCTATCCCTAGGATCTATCCATCGTTCACCACCGAAGTCAGCTGGTGAGGAGAAGACTGTTCTCAGGGATATACAGTGTATGTTATGTTACAGATGGCAGACTATAAATGCATCATATGCAACAAGAACTTTAAACATGCAAATGCCTATGGTATCACATGCGAGAAGAGCATCTCTGCAGGAGAAGAACCTGTGAGCTCACCCCAAGAACTTTTCTCATTGCCCCCTTTGTAGCTTCAGTGGGGAGAAGTTGTAACACTTAAAAAAACATATGTGATGCGATCTGGGGAAAACCTGCCACATGGTGGGAAATTTATATTTTGAGTTTTTACTATCACTGCAGAGTTTGAAATATTAAGTTTCCATAACTGTTTACTTCTTTCTTCTTTAATACACATCAAAAGTTACACCTTATACAATCTGACAAAAAATAAAGTACAATATAATAGATTTAAGCTATTTCTTTATTTTTTCTTTTCAAACTGACAGTGTACATGTGGCGGTTTCCTCACCACCATCACATATATGGAGAAAATGTAATTGTCTCAAAGAGGTTATTGTGCAATGTTTCTATTATTGTCTCAAAGAGGCAATTGTATAAAGTCTTTCAAATTTTCATAGAAGAGTGCTATGTCATATGCATGAAACATCTAATTAAGGCACAGCCAAAAAGGCCTGGTTTGGGTGCCTCAGCAAAGAAGACGTCAACAAAAAGAGCTGGAGTAATTCCAAAGTCAACTAAAAAAGCAAAAGAAAGTGCAGCCAGAGCCTTCCAGTCGTTTTAAAGGAAAAAAGAGTAACTAAAAAAATCGAGGAACTTGAACCAGAGGAATTAGCAGAACACCTTTATGGAAGCTCAAGTGTGTCACTTTCGCCTTATCCCTAGATAAGGGAGTGTTATCCCTAGATAAGGGAGTGTTATCCCCAAATAACGATCCGTTAACTAGGGATAACGATTCGTTAACTCAAGATAACAAAGCTGAATCCCAAATAACGGGTCTTATCTTGGGTTAACAAAGCTGAACCCCAAATAACGGTCGTTATCTTGGGTTAACAAAATCGAACCCCAAATAACGATCCTTATCTTGAGTTAACAAAGCTTATCTAGGAATAACAAATCTGAACCCTAAATAACGGTCGTTATCTGGGGTTAACAAAGCTGAACCCCAAATAACGATCCGTTAACTCAAGATAACAAAGCTGAACCCCAAATAATGATCCGTTAACTTAAGATAACAAAGCTGAACCCCAAATAACGGGCCTTATCTTGGGTTAACAAAGCTGAACCCCAAATAACGATCGTTATCTGGGGTTAACAAAGCTTATCTAGGAATAACAAATCTGAACCCTAACTGTTGTTATCTTGGGTTAACAAAGCTGAACCCCAAATAATGATCTGTTAACCTAAGATAACAAATCTGAACCCCAAATAACGATCCGTTAACTCAAAATAACAAAGCTATCTGGAGTTAACAAAGCTTATCTAGGAATAACAAATCTGAACCCTAAATAACGGTCGTTATCTTGGGTTAACAAAGCTGAACCCCAAATAACGATCGTTATCTGGGGTTAACAAAGCTTATCTAGGAATAACAAATCTGAACCCTAAATAACGGTCGTTATCTTGGGTAACAAAGCTGAACCCCAAATAACGATCTGTTAACTCAAGATAACAAAGCTGAACCCCAAATAACGGTCGTTATCTTGGGTTAACAAAATCGAACCCCAAATAACGATCCGTTAACTCAAGATAACAAAGCTGAACCCCAAATAACGGGCCTTATCTTGGGTTAACAAAGCTGAACCCCAAATAACGATCGTTATCTGGGGTTAACAATCCTTATCTAGGAATAACGTCAATCATTAATGACGTAATACTATAGTCGCTGGCAGAGTTTTTCGGACTCTCACGCAGCTACCTCAAGCGTCTGCTGCGTAGGGCTTTGCCCATGCAGGTCATGTATCTGCGTGGGTGCTTGTGAGATTTCACAGCATGACGCTTGGTGATGCGCGTTTGAAAAATTGTGACGGCGATTATAGTACTACCATGACCATAAACATAATGACTACTACTACTAATTTACTAGCCATTTTGTTTAAACTTAAGTGCCTATCGCGATCGTGTTTGGACTAACCTGGAAGTAGTCCGGCCTTCATGTTTGAAAATGGCAGGAGCTCTGTTAATCACTCTCCCGAGTTCATTGAGGAGTGTTATGTGGAGCTCAATTTTTAAATATGCCTATGCTAAACAGGTTTTCAAAATGGTAGTGAGGAGCTCAGTGAATCACACTCCTGGAATGTTGCTGAGGAGAGCTGTAGGAGCTCTGGTGCAATTGAGTTCCTCAAATATGAAGGTCCGAGTAGTAATCATATTCTCATTTTCGTCATGAAATTTCAGCTTCTAAATCCATTGAGTTTCTCAGATAGAGACAAAAAACTTCCATTTTTATCAAGTAGAGATATCACAGTTCACAAAAATTGTGACAGCTGCCTTTAATTAAGTGAATTCATGAATTTGGCATGGAAACTGTAGTGTAGCAATGTTTTTCATGATTGCAGGATTAGGCTACCATCCATGATAACAATAAAAAATGCATAACTGTATTAGGCGTATTGGATTTTTTATGTCTTTGAATTAGGCCAGTGGAATTGGATTTAGTTTCCGGTTGACTGTTCGAAAAAAAAAAAAACAAGGTCAAAACTTGCAAATTGATGCCGAATTTCCTGTATTTTCTGCCGAATTTGACTTAAAAATTGGAAATTCAGCAGGTAAATTTAAAAAAATGAAATCATTTGAAATAATGAATTTATTGACGTGGGGCCATTTTCAGACACGGGCAGTCATCTGGAAACTAAATCCAATTCCATTGGCCTTAACCATGACTTAAATATTTTAAAATTATTATTGTCTGGTATTGATTTTGACAGTACTATTTTTAATTCCTTGATCATGTTGATAACTGCAATACCGGTATGCAAAATACTTGACTCAAGTAGTTTTTGAGAAATTTGCATGTATATACTGTAGAGATTTTATCTGAGACTGAGACACTAGGCTTATCCCAGGAAAATAAAAACAAGATACAAAAAAATAAAACAAACAACAAAAATGGTGTTTCAAATAAAAAAAAGGAACCGAGTACAATGGTCATGCAGCCAGAACCCAGAGGATGATTTCAGGATGCCCCATCATACAATTACAACGCATGCTTTGGGGTTAACCAAGTGCAAAGACCAGGGTCAAGTAATGGTGACTTGTACGACACAAAGATTCTAATGGTAAATTTGAATTTATGACTGATATTGAGTTGTTATTTTCAAGGTCTAAACATCAGTCGATTTTGAAAATAAGTTGACACCTATTATGTATCAAATTATCCCCAGACAGCTTTCAATATAAAATCGACTTACTATTTAACAGAGATACGACAGATTTAGAACCCCTATATTTTACAGAATTCAATGGGATTTGACAGTGCAAGTGACAGTTGCACCCTGGTGATTACCGTAACTAGCTTTGCATGGTATTGTGGGGCTTTCTGAAAACATCCTCTGGCGCAGAAAACAAAACGGTAATACACACGACCATTGTAGATGTGGTTTGGTTATCTTTGTCATTGAATACAATTAGAATGAGGATCATATGGTGCACTAATCTGCAGTAGAAAAACCCACCGTAACCGCATTGTACTCAACATGGGACTTGGCGCTGAAGCCAGTCAGGCCGGGTAGACTGTCAAATTGGTCCGATAGAAAGTGACTGTCCAATTGGTCCGATAGAAAGTGACTGTCCAATTGGTCCGATAGAAAGTGACTGTCAAATTGGTCCGATAGCAAGTGACTGTCAAATTGGTCCGATAGAAAGTGACTGTCAAATTGGTCCGATAGAAAGTGACTGTCAAATTGGTCCGATAGAAAGTGACTGTCCAATTGGTCCGATAGAAAGAGACTGTCCAATTGGTCCGATAGAAAGTGACTGTCAAATTGGTCCGATTGAAAGTGACTGTCAAATTGGTCCGATAGAAAGTGACTGTCAAATTTAGAGAATAAAGGTATGATTTTGGCAACCGGTACTCTCTTTACGACGAATTGAACCCAAGGTGATACCATTATTTTAAGTGGAAGAACGAGGCCGGAGGCCTCGTTCTTCCACGCAAAAATAATGGTGTCGCCGGGTTCAATTCGTCGTAAGAGAGTACCGGTTCCCAAAATCATACCTTTATTCTCATTCTTAAACAGCAATTATCATTTAAGGTCATCTTTAACCCAATTTCAGGATACTTTACAGCTTAAATACATCAAGAAAGGACTGCCATCACCCAGTGAAAACAATCAACAACCCGCTGAACGCAACGACCATACGCAACGAGACGCAACGTTGGCAGGCGCGCGCGAAAGTAGCAAAACGCGGTATGACGCGAGCGCTTCAACCTAAAAATAACTTCAATACGCAGCGCGTACTACCTGGGTTCAATTAAACAAATTCTTAAACAATTAAACAAATTGAACCCGGGCATCAGCCAATGAAATTGCTTACATTTTCACAGCTGTTTAAGAATGGTCCGATAGAAAGTGACTGTCAAATTGGTCCGATAGAAAGTGACTGTCAAATTGGTCCGATAGAAAGTGACTGTCAAATTGGTCCGATAGAAAGTGACTGTCCAATTGGTCCGATAGAA